>PVJX010034779.1:0-18687 GCA_004027295.1 Dolichotis patagonum | reverse complement strand
TCGAAATTCAAAGACCCAATCCAAAAATGGGCATCTGAAATGAATACACAGTTCTCAGATGAAGAAATACAAATGGCAAATAAATACATGAAAAAATGTTCATCATCATTAGTCATGAGAGAAATGCAAATTAAAACCACACTGAGATTCCATCTCACTCCAGAAAGAATGGCCAAGTTAGAAAACACTACCAACAACATGTGTCGGAGAGGCTGTGAGGAAAAAGGAACTCTTCTGCACTGTTGGTGGGAGTGTAGACTGGTGCAACCACTGTGGAGGTCAGTCTGGAGATTCCTCAAAAAGCTGGGTTTGGAAGCCCCATTTGACCCAGCTGTTCCGCTTCTAGGCATACTCCCAGAAGAACTGAAAACATCATACCACAGTGATATATGTGCACCCATGTTGATAGCAGCAGAATTTGTAATAGCCAGATCTTGGAAACAACCCAAGTGCCCATCAACGGAGGAATGGATAAAAAAGTTGTGGCATTTTTATACAAAGGACTACTACTCAGCTATAAAGAATGATCAGATTGAGATATTTATAAATAAATGGACATGACTTGAGACCATTCTCTTAAGCGAAATAAACCAAACTCACAAGGGTAAATACCATATAGTCTCCCTAGTATGAGATTTGATAAGAATATATAAGACCTTATGGTAAGCATGAGTCCCCATCTCATAGCTTTGAAGTCTTTCAAAGTTTTCAATCATCAGTTGGAATGGTTTTATCCTGTTTTGTTTGACTATATCATATGTGATGATATGAGCAGCTGTTTTGAAGAAAACAAAACATTATGACAGTTATTGCTGATTTAATATCATCCTTCTTAGAAGTCCTACCATGCTTTTTTTGTTCTACTACCATTGGTTCTATCTATCACATTGTGTCTTATTGGAATTTGAATATGTATGATAGATCAAACTAATTTTTTTATTGAAAATGAGATATTATAGTACCCATTGATCATTTTCTGTTATTCGGTTCAGAATGCCCTGTAATTCTTTCACTCTATGCATGGCTTTATACTATTGTGTTATGGTTGATATTATTGTATTTGAAACTATGCTCAACTATAGCAGAGTAAGAGATATGGTGTTAGCTACTGTTGATATCCAGTTGTCTTAATGTAAAGTACTATGTTGCCTATGTTGTCCTGTTCTGATCTGCTCTGTACTGTCCCCTTTTGTTTTATTCTCTTTCAAATAAAAAAATAAAAATAAAGAATAAGATGTGGTATACAATGGAATATTACTCAACTATAAAAAGGATGATCTTGTGGCCTTCATAGGTAAATGGAGTCAACTTGAGACTATCCTCATTAGTGAAATAAATAAGAATAATATTTATAAATATCACATTGTGTCTCTAGTGTTAAAAATATAAGAAATGTAGTAATAATAAAACCCAAAATGTGTAATTGCTATTGTAAAAAAGATGAAAAGTAAGTGCTCTAAAGGATATAATTGCATGTCTTTAATTGTGTAAGTTAAATAACCATATTAGTTTTTTTTGGATCAATGAACAGAACTGTTTGCAGTCTCACCATTTCAATGTCCACTTTGTATGCTTTAATTTTGTAACTTGAGCAACTATTTCTAGGAGGATAATATGTAATTTATGAACTAATGATTTCTTACTGTTTATTTTTTTTAAATTCTGTATTACTTCTACCCTTTTTATGGTTTTTCTCTAAATGAAGAAAATTAGACACATATATTTAACCATGCACTAAACTCAAATCAAAACTGATTAGAGATCAAAATATTAAAACAGAAGCATTAAATCTGCTAGAAAATGGCATGGGTAGTACTCTTGAAGTCATTGGTGTAGTGTAAAACTTTATGAACACAACCCCAAGCAC
Source organism: Dolichotis patagonum (assembly GCA_004027295.1). Taxonomy (NCBI): domain Eukaryota; kingdom Metazoa; phylum Chordata; class Mammalia; order Rodentia; family Caviidae; genus Dolichotis; species Dolichotis patagonum. The sequence goes on along the minus strand of PVJX010034779.1, from coordinate 16,820 downwards.
ACAAGAAGTACCACAAAGAAAGAATAACTATGATCTCATCTTATTACAAAGCTTTTTTCAAGCATGTGAAATTACCAACAAAGCAAGAAGACTATCCATATTGTGTAAACAGACTTTTGCCAGCTGTTCCTCTGACAATGGATTCCTATGGCAAACTGGGAAGTTCAGAAGTTTAACAGAGAGACTTATCCAGAAGCCAGAAGTTTTACTTCGTACACATCCCCGTTCTGTGAAAAGCGAGGGCAAGGACAATTCATGAGCGCTTCTCTGGCCCTAAAGAGGTATTGTCCTGTGTTGAATATAGAGGAGGAAAACAAACCTTTGCTCCTCTCATTTGTTCTGGTTGCTTTTGCTAGCTGCTTCCTTGAAGTGTTGCCCCAGTGCCATGCCACCCCTGCCACAGTTATTTTTTACCTTTCTGTGCTGTGGATCTGTCTGGTTCTGTGAACGTTTCCATTACTGACAAATGATAACAGGGCCAGAGACCTAGTGAAAAGTAATGAGGCAGTAGCACAAATGGTTACTCAATGAATGATTCTGTGGCTCTAGCCCCCTTGCTTCTTGGTGATTCTTCTAATTTATTTATTTATGTATGTATGTATGTATGTATGTATGTATGTATGTTTCTGTGATAGAATTATACCATGCAGTTCAGGCTGGTCTTGAACTCACTTTGTAGCCCAGGCTGGCCTCAAACTCTCTGGGATTTCTCTGTCTCAGCCTCAGCAGTCCTAGGAATAGACAGTTGACACCAGGCCAGGTCCTATTTTTCCATATTCATTTATTCATTTGTTTATTTCAGTTATATATCTCTCTCTGTGTCCCCATCCATATTTTCAGTACTGTGTTCATAATTGAGCTACTAAATATTTCATAATATTATATCTTTGTTTCAATAGTAGATCTTTGATCCATTTTTATTTTAATATAGTGCATGTTGAAAGATAAGGGTTTAGCTTCAGTGTTTTGCATGTGTGTAACCACTGTTCCCAACACCATTTATTAAAGAAACTGTCTTTCTTATAGCATATGTTTGTGTTCTATTTGTTTATATGTTCCCAATATGAGGATTTACAAATTATAGATAAGGAAGGTAACTTTTAGAAAAATGACCAGGAATCAAGCATTTCATTCATGTACTAAAAGCAGTGGGGAATATTGTAGCTTGACATAACTGACATTATTGTGAGCTCCTCATTTAACTAGTGTCCTGTATTTGAGCCAGGAAAATGGTAAATTACTCAGGATAGAAGTCTTATGACAAAAGCAGAATGGACTGTACCAACAAGAGAAAAATTAACCTGCTCAACAAAAGAAGCAGGATACAAGTGTCAACCAATAATTACTGTAAGATTCTAACAACTCTTTCCAACAGGATTTCTTTTATGATTCTCTATTTTAAAAACTCTAACTTTTCAGTTTGGTGTTTTTGGACCCTGAAACTGGGGGGTCTGTATACAAGTGAACACCTACTTTTAATCCCAAAAGGACAGGAACTAAGACTGGGGCCCTCTTTTTTTCTTGTGAGGTTGGGTAACCCATATACTTTTTTTTCTAGACTACCCAGTACACTTGGGGGAGAACAAGATTTAAGATACAGAATTTAGGGTTAGGTCCAGTAAAGACAGTCAGCCGATCGCAGGGGTGAGGATGTTTGTACAGGCAAACCAAGTTCAGTGGGGATACTAAATGTTGGTTGGGAGTAAGAGACAGTTGAATTACAATTAATTCGAAATGGGGAGTGCTTCAAGGGGAAATTTACAGACTGAATACAAAGTCTAGAGCCCTGAATTTTTCCCAAAGTGAGCAACTTAGGTCCCTGTCCCCACCAGTATGAAGAACCAGAATCAAGGTTTGAGGTGTTTACCATCTGGGTAAACAGACTTAGGGCCCTCATCTTTGGAGTTTTACTTTTAGTCAACTTAGCTGGAGTCTCTGGTATTGAGGGCTTGAATTGGAAGTGATGAATCCAATGGCTCTTTCTGGCAACCTTGATGGACATGGGGGTTCTCAAGGTATAGGGTCTTTCCCAGTGGGCACCTAGGGCTGTGGGATGTCTCCTTCTAATGTAAATTTAATCACCAGGTTGAGCTCTCAGGGGGTCATCAGGTCTTTCAAGAACAGTCTGGTGGCCCCTGAACAAGTGGTGGGTTGAGTGCAGCAAGGGCTGGGGAGTTTGTAAGGATGTAACAAGTTCCCCATTAGGGACAGCAGCCAACTTATCATCTTGGACATGGAGAGTCAAAGGGGTGGAGAGTCAAAGTCATACATGGCCTCAAAAGGAGTAATTCCCTGGAGGTAAGGGGTACATAGCACACACAGAAGTGCAAAAGGAAGGAGACTTACCCAGTTTTCATCAGCCTCAAGAGTCAGTTTTGAAACATTTTTTTTTCTACTTGGCCTGAACTTTGAGGCTGGTAGGTCCAATGTAATTTCCAATTGATTTCTAAAGCTGCAGCTAAATCTTGAATGATCTGAGCTATAAAAGATTGGCCATTGTTGGACCCCAGGGAGGTGGGCAAGCCAAATTGAGGTACCATCTCATAGAGGAACTTCTTAGCTATGATGAGAGCAGATTCATCATGAGTAGCAAATACTTCAGTCCACAGGTGAATGTGTCTATGAGAACTAAGGGATATTTATGTCCTCTTCTTCCTGGGCCCATTTTGGCAAAGTCTATCTCTCAGTGGTCTTCAGGGCTGTCCTCATTATATCTCTTAAATATCAGTGATGGCCAGATTAGGGTTCACTTGAAGAAATTGTGGGCTGATTTGTTTAGTCAGGCAAGATAACTTGGTCAATTTGTTTTCCCCAAGTGAGTGGCCCAATGGGTCTCCTGGATGGGCTGGGGCCCAGTGATCTGTCAGCATTCCAGAGAAAGTTGAGCTTCTAGGCTCTTGGTTGGTCTCAAGTCTGAATATGAATAGGATGACTTAACTAGCATGGATGATGGGAGAGCTGGGAGGAGCATTATAGGCCCCACTGATTTTAGTATCATCTCTCTGGCTGTCTTAACAGTAAGGGCATTTTCACAAACTATTGCAGTGCCTTCTCATTGGTGCCCCAAACAATGTGTAATGGCAACATTTCAAGGCAACCAAATTGCAGCCAGGAGGTCTAAGATCTCAGGGGCATTTTTGATGTTTGTTCCTACTAAAGTGTATTGACTATCTTTTTATATATTTATAGATTTATTTTGTCCCCATCGTAGGACTTGAGTAAGGGCTATCAGTTCTGCCCACTAAGCTGCAATTCCTGACCTTAAAGCTTAGGCCCATATTACCTCAATTTTGGTGATCACTGTAGCTCCTGCCACTTGAGTATCTTGGTGGTGGTAACTGCTGCTGTCTGTGAAAAGGATGGTTTCAGGCTGGGCAAGTGAGATATCATTCAGGATTGAGACTAAGTCAATAATGTCCATACAATTATCTATCAGCATTAAGGGGTCACTACTAGGCAGGAGAGTCATTGGATTGAGGGAAGAGTGAGACAGGTGTTTGGTGCAGTCAGTATCTGGTAGAAGGCCTTGGTACTGGACAATGCAAGTGTTGGAAATCCATCTATCAGAAGACAACTTCAACAGTGTTTCCACAACAGTGTTTCCACAGTAGTGGGGCCACTAACTGGAATCTCTGGGCAAAAGTCAAATTAGAGGCTTCCTTGGTTGCAGTAGCTGCAGCTGTCTATATGTGATTTGGCTACCTTGCAGCCATGGAGTCCAATCACTAGGAAAGTTAGGTGACAGGTCTTTTTTAGGGTCCTCTGTGATCTCATGACTCTTGGCCAAATGCAATTGGAAAGATTTGGCTAAGTCAGGGAGAGCAATGGCTGGAGGATTCACAGAGTCTGTTTTAAATCATTGAAAACATGTTTCTCTAACTCAGTCCAGGTCTAGATGGGTCAACTCCAGTAGAAGTATTGGAGTATGAAGCTATTGGGGTGTCAAGCTATTGGGGTGTCTGCTTGTTGGTGTCCCAAACAATGTGTAATGGCAACTTTCCAGGCAACCAAATGGTAGCCAGGAGGTCAAAGGTCTCAGGGGCATTTTTGATCTTTGTTTCTGCTAAAGCATACTGACTATCTGTGTATATATATATATATATATATAGTCCCCATCTTAGGGCTTGAGTAAGGGCTATCAGTTCTGCCCACTGAGCCATTTCAGCAAATCCCAGGATCCACAACCCACAGTAGCCCAAAGCATCTAGAAATTTTTTAACCTGATGTTTAGTCTTTGGGGAAGGGATTTTTAAGAGAGCCTCAATCTTTTTATCTCACAAAGTCCACTTTCCTTCTTCTAATACATCCTCCAGATGACTTAGGAAAGTCAGAGCTGTGCCTTTTTTGCAGAGACTTGATAGCACAATTTGTCTAAGTCTCTCAGTAGAGCCTTTGTGACTTTCAGACAAGAGGACAAATCTGTGGTGGCCGGTAGTAAGTCATCTACATATTGAAGCACTGTGATGGAGGGATGTTCTGTCCAAAAATCTTGAAGGTCCCTCCTCAGGGCCTCATAAAATAGAATTGGTGAAGTTTTGAACTCCTGAAGAAAACTGAACCCAGGTCAATTGTCCTAATTTTCCCATCTTAGGGTCTGTCCATTCAAAGTCAAAGAGGGGTTAACTTACCGGAGCCAGTAGTAGGGAGAAGAAAACATTCTTCTGGTCCAGTGTGGAGTAGCAGGTGTGCATAGCAGAAAACTAAGCAAAGTATATGGGTTAGGAACAGTGGGTTGTAGCATCATGACTCTTTTATTTACCTTTCAGAAGTCTTAGGCCAACAGTTTGAAATCAGAGGCTTCTGGACAGGTAGCAAAGGCATGTTTCATGCTGACTTACAAGGAATAAGGATATTGGTCTCTTTTAGCCTTTGAATGTGCTTTGAAATTTCTTCCTTGGTGTGCAAGCTGAGTGGATATTGGCAGACATGGATTGGGGTGGCCTCAGGGTTAAGGGTGATTACAATTGGAGGTTGCTTGGTTGCAAGTCTTGATAGATTGGATTCTGTCCAGACCCCAGGAATCTCCTTTTGCCATTTTTGTAACAATGAAGTTGGGGGGAGAGTCAGCCAGGGGTGAGTCTTCCAGAAACAAGTATCCTTCGGTCAGAGGGCAAGTAGAAAGAATAGCAGAAGGAGGAGTGGTAGTCACCTCTGATCTAGCTTTCTGAAGATATCTAGTCTTTCTGTGAAACCCAAGAGTCATAAAAGGGTTTGGGACCTCGAAAGAGATTTGAGCCTGTAACTGTGGAGCAAGTCTCATCCCATCAGGGGGTAAGGACATTCAGGCATGACAAGGAAAATGTGGGTTAGGGGCCCTCTGTTCAAATCCATAATACTGGCCTAAATACATGGATCAACCTTTATTTTTCCAGTTGTTCCTTGAATGTTTGTCTTGGTTTGAGACAAGGGACCCACTGGCTGCTGCAGAAGTGAATAGCTCACTCCGGTGTCAACCAAGAAGCTGACCTTTTGGCCCCCTACAGTAAGAGTTAACCAGGGTTTCTGGGGGCCAAAAGTATCCTGACAGTTTTGAATCAAGACCTTCAGAATGGAGGTGATCTTTTTCTGGAGCTCTGGACAGTCCTTTTTCTAGTGGCCTTCTTTTTTTACATTAGGCACACTGGTTAGTGGGGCCCTTTTAGACTTAGGGGGATTCCCTGAGTCATGTTTGGTTTTGGGATTTTCTTTTTCTCCTAGAGCAAAAAGGACCTTTGACATCCTTTTGTTTAAGTCCCGTGGATCTTCTTGGTTGTTGAAGACATTTTGTGGTATCTCCATTAACTCTTGAGAGTACCTTACCTTTGAATCTTTCTAGCCTTTGAAGCTTTTTTTTAAATATCTGGGGCTGACTGGAAGACAAATGCAATATTTAGGGCGCATCTATTCTCAGGTGCCTCAGGATCAGTTGGTCTATAGGAGGTGCTCCAAGAATGTAGCTGGAGCCTTGTCAGGTCCCTAACTTACCTTTGTTTAGGTAGATTAGTTGGCTTCCAAGCAGCTGCTTTTAAAAGCACCTGAATGAGTCTGGCAAAACCATAGGAGAGCCTCCTTACCTTGGATAGGGTGAGTGAGAGGCCTGGGATGGAAGCCCAAAAAAGTGGTGTTACAGCTCACTAGGCTTGTGTGCATCAGGGAAGCCATGCTGTTGCCCATGTTCTTGGCCCTGGAGAGCTGGAGGCCATCACTGCCCCCACCACAGTGTGGGCTTTGGCTATGGCTCTAGCTCTAGCTCTGGCTCCTTTCAGTCTCTGCTCTCTGGTTGCTTGTGTTGCTACTGCTCCTGGGCTGGGAGTTACTGGGCAGGAAACAGTTAAGGTGCCATGCTCCAACTGATTGCTCAGCATGTGGAGGAGGAAGGGGGGCCAAGCAATTCTCTGCTGTGAGACTCCCTAAGACATCTTGGCCTCGGATTTCAGGGTGTGGGGGTACACAGTGGATGTGGGACTTGCAGGTGGGGGTCAAGTACACCCTCTCACTGGGGGACCTGCTGGGTGGGGTGTGTCTGGTGGCAGCAGCAGTGGCAGCTGCAGTGGTAGCACTGTTGTTTTTCAGAGAGTTGAGGTAGACCTGCTAACACAAAGAGATGTTAAAAGTTCCTTCTGGAGGCCAAGAGACTCTAAAAGCAGGCCATTTAAATTCACATGAATGTTTGGATCTTCCCTGTGTAAAGAGATTCACTGTAGCAAGAGATTTTCCAAGGAAATTCCTGGAAATGTTTAAGAACACACTGCAGGTACAACAGAAAGCAAAAGCAAATTGACCCAGTCACATGAATAACAGACAGATAACAGACATTAAACCAGAGACAAACAATATTAATAAAACAAAGACAGAGACTAATAGACTGACACCAAGAACTGGTTTGACCTAATGGTCAACAAGTCCCACGCAATATCTTGTCTGGGAACAGTCTTAAAGATTTTAATGTTTCGTCCAATGTCTCCAAAGACCCCCAAAGAGGCACCCCAACAAAAACTAGAACAATCTTAGTGGAAAGGATCTGGACTGCTCGCTCTGATTTAGGGTCCAGGGGTTTTGGTTTCTCTTTGAAACAAAGAGATTCCTCAGGGGCAAGGAACATCTCTGGCAGTCCTCTAAAGGAACAATTGCCTCAAAGAGAGGCTTGGATCTGATAATCCCAGATGAGAACCCCAAATGAGGTGAGTTCTTGAGCAATGATATAGGAATCCAAGCAGCCAAATTGATAAATTTGGAATTTAATTAGCTGAGCTCAGGACTACTTGTATACAGACACCCCCCCCCCATTTCAGAGTCCAAACAAGTGGCACTGAACTGGAGAGTTACAGAGTTTTTAAAACAGGGAAGCACAAAAGACATCCTGTTGGAAACACTTTAGCTAGAATCTTAGGTTAATTTTTGGCTGACACCTGTGTTCTTCTTTTGTTGAACAGCTTAATTTTTCTCCTGTGGGTATAGCCCATATTTATTTTCTCATAGGAATTATACCCTGATTAATTTTCCATTTTCCTGGGTCAAATGCAGGGCACTAGTTAAATGCAGGGCTCAAGATGGCATCAGTTATGCAAATCTACATTTCTCTTGCTTGATTCATTATCCTGAAGTTTCAATTAATGTACTGCACAAGAATAATGATAGTGAAAATCCTTTTGAATGATTTTATAGGAAAGATTTTCAGTTTTTTCTCCATTTAATGTTTATTGGCAGCAGTTTTAACATCAGTGAATTTTATTCAAATGTAATAAAGTTCATCTGTAGTTATTTTATTCCAGAGTTTTTTGTTTTGGGGGTTTTTTTTTGTTTTTGTTTTTTAGCTTTTAGATGGATGTTGGGTTTTTCCATTCTTTTCATATTTCTACTAGATAGTCATGCGATTTATGTACTTGCTTCTGTATATGTGATGGACTGATTTGTATTTTTTTATTAGTTTACTTATTTTTGAGACAGGATTTCCCTATGCAGTTCAGGCTGTCCATGAGCTCACTTTGTAGCCCAGGTTGGCCTCAAACGCACAATGATCCTTGTGCCTCAGCCTCCCAAATCCTGGGATTACAGAATGTACCCTCATAGCTGGTTTTGATTTGTATATTTGAACCAACATTACATTCCTGAGATTAACCCACTTGGTCATGATGTATAATCTGTTTTACTGGTTCATTACCCTGGTTTACTGGTTCATTTACTGGTTCATTTGCCATTCTCTTGTTGAGGATTTTTGCATCTGCATTCTTTAAAGCATTCACAAGAGGGCTATATTTCTTATGTCTTACTGCAGTACTGTTTGAAGTACCAGTGGAATGTTATTGTATATCGAGTACATGACTGTAGGACTTATACCACCAGTGAGAAAGATGACCCCCAGGACAGTCATGTTTGTATCAGTGGAGGATCAAATTTGAACAAATGTGTTAAAGAGATTGGATTGTAGTAGGTAGTCTTTTTCAGTTAGCTCTTTGTCTGTTTGGGAAATTAAAGTCATACTTCCTGCTCAGAGACAGTTTGAAAATAGTCTTTTCCTTTTAATTTCATTCAAGAGTCTGAGGCATTTTGACATTAGATCTTCCCCGAAGCTCTTATCCAGTTTAGTGGTGAATCTACTAAGCCTTAGACTTTTCTTAGTTGGTAAGCTTTTATCCATTCCTTGATTTTGCTGCCTCTTATTGGACTCTTCTGAGCTTTCATCTTCTTGATTGAGGCTTTGGGTCGTTTGCTTGTCTTGGTTTTTTTGGAAGAGAGAGAGTTGCTATGTGCTTTCAGGATGGTTTTGACCTCAATCCATAGCCCAGTCTGACCTTGAACTCTCAGAATTCTTATCTCAGCATCTCAAGTACTGGAATTATAAGAATGCAACACCATGCCTGGTCATCCAGGTTTGATAACTCAAGTGTCAAGGAATCTACACATTTCTTCTTTATTCTCAAATTTATTGAATTACATGTTTTGAAAATACTTATCTTATTATAGTAGCCATTGATCATTCTCTGTTATTCAGTTCAGAATGCCCTGTAAGTCTTTCATTCTTTGAATAAAAGAATTCTATTTTATTATGTTTGATATTATTGTATCTATAGCAGAGAAAGAGATATTTTGATAGCTACTGTTAATGTCCAGTTGTCTTATTGTAAAGTGCTGTGTTGCTTGTGTTGTTCTATTCTGATCTGCTTTGTTTTGCCCTCTTCTGTTTTATTCTCTTTAAAATAAAAAAAGAAAATACTTATCTTCTGAAATTTCACAACATCCATTTTGATTTCAACTTTTTCATTTTTAATTGTATTAATATGTTTCTTTCCCATCCTTCTTTTGGTAAATCTAATCCAAATGTTTGGCTATTTTGTATTTTCTTTTGAAGAGCCAGTTCTCTCATTCTCTGAGTTTTTTGGGCTTTTTAATTTCAATTTATGTAATTTCTGATCCCATCTTTTTATCTTTCCTGGTGTTAGCTATTGATTTTGATTGTTCTTGTTTTTCCTAGAACCTTCAAGTGCATCATTGGGTTATTTATTTGGACTTGCTCTGTTTTTCTACCACGGACATTCACAGCAATAAACTTCCCATTTAGGAATTTTTTCACTTGTGTCATAAGTCATTTTATGTTGTAATGACATCTTCACTGGAATCTAGAAAGTTTACTTTTGTCCTTGATCTCTTCTATGATCCATTTATGTTTGCATTGTATGATTGCATTATTACATTGCCACATTTTTGCAGAATTTGGCTTGTTTGTTTTCTGTTGTTTTCTAGCTTCATTGCAGTATGATGTGGTAATACAAATGAGACAATGTTGATTCATTTGTACTTATTTAAGCAAGCTCTCTGGGCAATTATGTGATGCATTTTGGAGAAAATTCCTTGTGCTGTGATTGGAATGTGTATTCCTTTCTTGTTTTGTGGAACAGTCTGTACATACATATAAATATCATGTGTTTGAAGCTGTGGTTCAAACCTGGTATTTGCTAGTTGGTTTTCTTTTCTTTGTTTTTCTTGATTTGTGTATTTGTGAGATTTTGGTATTAATCTGTGCACCATGAGGCTCTAGTTTGTCGAGCTCACTGCCAGGCAGCTCTGGTTTGAATGTGTTATGTTCCTCTCCACTTCAACCCCAATGACACATGCATAAGTGTCCTGTTGAGCATATTCAACCATTTATTAGGAAACAGAGAGATAAAATGAGCAGACTCATTTCTACCAGCAGTGGTACAGCTGCATGATGGGACAGTCATTAAAGTAATATCAGTGATTCAAGCCAGTGGGAATGTGTTATGGTTCATGTTGAGAAGTCTGCTCTAACCTTGATGGGCTTACTTTTATAATTGATTGGTTATTTTTCTTTAACAGCATTTGTGACTCTATCCTTGTGTTGAACTTGTTGGATTTTAGTAGTGATATGATTGGGGAAAAATATTTTATTGTTATTGTTATTTAGAATTCTATATGCTCACTGTTGTTTTGAAGGTACACTATTTCAAAGTATATGATCACCTGTATCCAAGCTATCTTCTACATCTGACCTTTTCTCCTCACATTGGTCATTTCCACTGCCTATACTGCATAATGTGATAGGATTTTTATCTCTGTGAAGTTTCTGTTTTATATTGTCATGTACTCTAATTTGGGGGTTGTTCTTCTGACAACAGTAGCAGGAAAGATCTCTGGTGTTCAAACCTGATTCATACATGCTGCAAATTCTTACATCAGCATGGAAGGAAGCGAGTAAATAGTCTCAAAGGCATAATTTAGGGGACATGTGACACTTTTCCATGTTCAATCTTTGTCCAACTGCTAAGATCGAGTCCTTTGTTCATTTAGGTCACCTTTATATGTTCTCAGCAATCCTCTGTAGTTTCTCAGGAGTAACAAAAATCATGGTTTGATGAGTCCTTGAGGCAGAGATTTGAATCCCCTTTGTAACTCAGCTGGCCTCAGATTTGGAGTGATTCTCCTCCCTCAGACTGCCAAGTGCTGAAATGACAGGTATGCTCCACCACTTCTGCCTAAATCATGCATTTGATAAGTAACAGACTAAGATCTCTGGAATTGTTTTTGTCTCTATCACACATGTGGCCTCTGTGGTCCTCTATCAGTATTGTGGTCTCTGACTGTGTCATGAATGCGATGTGCCTGGGTAGGGTATTAAGGCTAGTATGTGAAAATTTGCTGGAGGCTCTGTCAGATAAGAAGAGCTTTTCTTTTCTTTTTTTTTAAATAATTTTATTTAAAGAGAAAAAACAAAACAAAACAGAATAAAGGGTAGCAACAATACAGTATTCCAAGGAAAAAAGGAAAAGAACAACAACAAAAAACCTAAGAAATTATTACTTGACAAATTACTTACTGACTTCTTGGAAATAGTTGTTCAAATTACAAAGTTAAAACATGTAAAGTAGACATTTGAACAGTGAGACTGTTAATAGTTCTGCTCCACGATCTGAGAAAAACAGCAATATGGTCATCCATCTTAACCACTCAAATATACATGCAATTATATCAAAAAGGTAAAATTAAACACAACAAAACAGAGCAAAGCGGATCACAAGAAAGCAATGTAAGAGACAAAAATTTCAAAACTAGACAATTGGAGATATTCACTCTCTATCATATTGACTCTTGTTTTCTTCCAAATAGTTGTCCATATTTTCACATACAGGGAATTCACATGAAACAACCTAGTATGGAATTGATCTGAGCAGGACGAGGAGGGCATTTCAGGTCTTCAAGACCAGACATTAGAGAAGCCAAGAATGGCTGTCATAGTATCTCTCATTCTCCTCAAAACAGCTGTCCATACCTTAATGTGTGTTGAACTTAAACAAGGCAAAGCAAGCTAAGATCACTTTGAACAAAAAGTGATAGTTTTGCTGGACTTCACATCATGACATTATGGAATCAGCACTGGGTATTGTAGTGTCTCTTTTTCTTCAAAGAAGTTGTTCATTTCAACATGTGTTATATAGTTGGTTCTTGTAAACTATTTTTAAGCTCTACACGTGCATGAGTCTCTACATGTATATCTATCATTTCTGTATTATCAGGAAAAACAAAACAAAGCAAGATAAAACAAAACAATTCCTAGAAAAGCATGAGGCAGAAAAGTCACATAAAACCACAATACAAGGTGATCTATAATGGTTACCATGATCTCTCAGCAGTGTATAACAACATTAATAAAAACAAAGAATTGGAGAAGAAGAGCTTTTCAACTTCACTGTTCTTTCCCTCCATGAAGGCAAGTTACCCACTGGCCATGTTCCTCAAACTGTAATACTTGATGTTTTTTCCTCAGAGGTGAAACAAAATATGGTAGAAGCTTTAACCCCCATTGAATGAGGCTTCAATTTGTGTCTCCCTTCTGGGCAGCTTAAACCACAGGTGTTATAGACATGCCTGTCCCATGGGTGACATTACCACTTCTTCTACTGCTAGTAAACCTGCAGGATGGGACAGTGCTGTATGTATCACTGCTGGTTCTAGCCAGTGCAAACACATTAAGACAATTGTTATATTTGTAGTGAAAATATTTGAGTGGGTGTGGGGCTAAAACTGATTTATTTGATGTTGAAGTGGATGAACACTAGTAATGTTTTTCTACTAAAACAAGAATCAGCTACTCTCTTAGCCCTGGCTTGGGCAAACAGTGGCCACCCCAGGGGGAGAACCAGCCAGCATCGCTTGAGATTCATGCCATGTTGGAACTTAGGGCACTGGGAAACCAAGCAACCAGCCTGCCTCCCTGGTAAGCAGCCATGGCTCTGGCAAGCATCAGCTGCCCCACGGGGAAAACAAGCCAGCGTCTCCCAAAATCCATGCCATGATGGAACTTAGGGCATTGGGAAACCAACCAACCAGCTCCCCTCCCTGGTAAGCAGCTTTGGCTTGGGCAAATGCTGGCCACCCCAGGGGGAGAACCAACCAGCATATCCTGAGATCCACAGCATGCTGGAACTTAGAGCACTGGGAAATCAAGCAACCCACTTGCCTCCCTGGTAAGCAACCATGGCTCTGGCAAGTGGCAGCTGTCCCATTGTGAAAACCAGCAGCATCTCTAGAGATGCACCCCATGTTGGAACTTAGGATATCGGGAAACCAGGCAACCAGCTCGCCTCCCTGGTAAGCAGCCATGGCTTGGGCAAGCAGTGGCTATCCCAGGGGGAGAACCAGCCAGCATCTCTCAAGATCCAAGACATGTTGGAACTTAGGACACTGGGAAACCAAGCAGCCCACTCCCCTCCCTGGTAAGCAAACATGACTCGAGCAAGCGGCGGCCACCTCAGTGGGAGAACCAGCCAGTGTCTCCTGAGATGCATGCCACGTTGGAACTTAGGGTGCTGGGAAACCAAGCAACCAGCCCGCCTCCCAAGTAAGCAGCCAAGACTCAGGCAAGTCGTGGGGGAGAACCAGCCAGTGTCTCCTGAAATCCATGCCATGTTGGAACTTAGGATGTTGGAAAAGCAAGCAACCTGCTCACCTCCTTGGTAAGCAGCTGTGAGCCTACTGGCATGCAGGCTGAGAATCAAACATCCCATCTGCCACCCCACCTATTATCAAACGGGAGCTGGAGGTCTGAGCATCTCTTGGGAGGTTGACCATATGCAATATAGCAAATAGGGGGGATTTCCTTCTGCCATCTCTTTGAAGGCAAATATTGTTGTCACTCTTTTGCTTTGTTCTGTTTAATTGAATTGCTCTATTCAATATTCTGTTTTGATAAGTTCTATAATGTTCTGTATTTGGTTTGATTTTGCTATACCTGATTGAGAGAACAACTATTATGAAGATAGTGAGATATACTATGACACCTATTACTTTTATCCTGTTAACCTGTTGTGATGTTCTGTACTAGTTGCACTGCAAAGTCTCAATTGGCTTTGTTCCGCCTTGTTCTGTTGTATTTCATTACCTTCAAAATAATAACAAAATGTTTAAAAAGAATCAGCTACTCTCCCTGCTGTGGTCTTCTTGTGGTATCTCCATGCACACAAGATGTGAAAGCACTGTTAACTCTGGAGCTTGGGTCAGCAGTCAATCAGCTCAGACAGTGCACCCATGGCCCTGTGGGGAAGGCACTGTGCTGCTTCCATGAGGGACTCAGAGGTGGGCACAGCAGGCCTTACTGCAAGGAGCTTGGCATTGTGCTCCAAGGTCTCTAGGGCCACTCAGCTCCCCAGGTGGCAGTATGCATCATGGACAGTGCTGAGCCCACTCTGGAGAAAGGAAGGAGGACAATGATAGTGCACAGGCCCAGACTCTGTACGTCTTGAAGATTTAGGAGAAAGGACCCTGGAGAATCTCTCCAGAGAGTGTCCCCCAGGTGAGTATTAATGTACACTTAGCATGAAGTCCCTCTTTGGTGTCCTTTCACAGGTGAAAGATTAGATTTAGGTAGCAGGAATGTCCAGAGAAACCACTCAGACATGAATTGCAGAGCCTGGACAATTCAAAGCAGGGCCTTTAATCTCGTTCAAGGTCATCATCCTGCAGAGATTAAAGGCCCAGCTTTGAATTGAGAGAAAGTGAAGCAGGCAGGATGCAGCCCAGGATAGGGGTCAGTGTGGGTGTATGGAGAATGCACTGGGGGCCTTCAGCAGTGCCCGTGACTTTTGGGGAAAGCATCCTGTCCTGCTGTCCCCAGTAATGACCCTAAATGCCAGATGACTAGTAGGACCACTCTCACAAAGGTGAGCCCTGCACTGACTGCTCAACCTGCCTAGAAATAGAACTGCAAATCCAGGAAAAGAAACAAAACATTGCAGTGTAAGTGAAAGGGGCAAAACCATAACTGTGTATGAAATGAGCAGATAGTGATAAAGGAACTTTGAAATCACAAAGGTGCTGGCTGATATCAACATAGTGTGGAACACTAGAGCAGGGTGTGTGAGAAAACTATGGACCCAGTAGACACTAAAGTGTAGCCTGGGGTCTGCCATCATCTGCACTAAGATTTTGTATTTTTTCCCCAACAGTACTTTTCTCATGGAGGCCAGGGATTTCTTCAGAGTGTGAGGTCATCTGAAAACCATGGCATCCCATGGTGTAATTGGAGGACAGTGTGGAGTGAAAGAGGCCCCTGTATCAGGTATGGCTCCAGTTCTCCTTCCTTCACTTGGTTATGGATGCTGTGTGCCTCTGCACCACTCCCAATTCCTCCTGACTCCAGAAATCTAACAACTAACCTGGAACATGTTGGCCACTTGGGAATCTCTGCCAAATGTACAGGCTGACAAACTTTCCGATGGTGATGAGAAAGTAACGGAGTGTCATACATCACCACCTCTTGGAGGCTTCACACACACCACCCCCCATTAGCCTCAGCTTCAGTATCACAAGGCGGCAAGGCACATGTACACTGTGGCTCTTAATTCCCCCAGGTTTCTGACCAGGGAGTTACTGTATTGAGCTCACAGGATTCAGCCACATTCATCAGATTTTGTTAGCTCATGTGCATTTATCAGCAGTGTCCAGTAATAGCTGCTGATTGGCCATGTTTTCTTCCCTATCTGAGTGAAATCAGTGCAGGCATACACATATCATCCAATCTGTATGTCTTTCCAAAACAGAAACTCCTAAGTACTCATGCTTTGATGCATGAACAAATTTATTAATCTTAAAAGCTGAGAAAAGATGTTGTGCATCTCCGATGAAATCTACAAATTACAATTTATGGCATTAAAGTAGAAAATCACCAAAAAAACTCAGCTTAATTGTGGAGGGTAAGTTGTGTGATACCAAATTTTGCTGTAGGAAAAGTCAACTTTCCTAAGTATAAAAAACAAGCTGACAAAAAACATGTGTAGAGTAGCCAGGATCATATTACTAAAGAGAAGAAAAAAGTAAAGCCATATTAATTTAGTAACGTTTTAGTGTTGCATGATGCTTTAAATTCTATACATTTTCATTGGTTTAGAACCAGGAATGGTGACTTGTGGCTCTAATCCCAGCACTCAGGAGGCTGGGGGAGGAAGACCTCTGTGAGATTCAGGCCAAAATGGTTTACATAGCAACTTCAAGGACAGCCTGAAGTGTATAAAGCAACCTGGTCTCAAAAAACATGATACAGCAATACTCAGAGGATAATTTCCTATTAGTTTTACATGTTTTTCTTTTCATAGCATTACTCTTTGTATTAAACAAAACCACCAAAACTACTTTAATGATAGAGATTCAGTGAGGTAACTTCCAGACCACACAGAACAAACTGGAAACTGTTGGAAATGATGTGTTTGCATGGTGTTACACATGCAGAAGTGTGAACACCGAGAAATATGCCGAGGGGTTTTGGGAAGGAGGTTGTTGCGATCAGCCCAAGGTTACAAAACCTTTGGGACTGGTGGATAAGTGGGAAGTCCTCATCAGTGGTGACTTTCTGAGGAGACTGGGGACCTTGTATATCAGCATAGCTGGCAGCTGGAAAGCAGGGGCTCCTGACATTTTGTGACATCCCTGTCTTGCAGTTCTCTGCTGTAACTGCTGACCACTTCTTGGTGCACCAGGCACAATTGGCTCCCTTAAGTCTGAATCTCAGCCGCAGGCAGCACCTTCTGCTCTGAACATAGATTCTGGACTTTGATTCTCTGTGAAATTTACAAGGCTTATTGAGTGTTGATCAACTTTTTCTCAACAGTGAGTACTCTGTCCTTATTCTCCCTCCTTAGGCCTGAGCCAACCTGATTGACTTTGTTTGTCTCGCTTAATTTTGTTTTGTTTGTAAGTTCATTTTTTGAGTCAGGGTCTCACTATGTATTTCAGGCTTTCTGTGAATACAACATGTAGCACAGGCTGGCCTTGAGCCCAGCAATCCTCCCACCTCAGATTCCTGAGTGTGGGGAATACAGACCTGCACCATCATG
>PVJX010034778.1:0-18687 GCA_004027295.1 Dolichotis patagonum | reverse complement strand
CAAAATCAAAGAAATACACAACATTATAGAACACATCAACACAGAGTATTGAATAGAGCAACACCGTTAATCAGGACAAAGCAAAACGGCGATAAAAATATCTGCCTTCAGAGATAGTAGAAGGAAACTCCCCCGACTTGCTGTACCAAATATGGTCACCTACTAAGAGATACCCAGATCCCTGGATCCCAATTGTTAACGGGGGCGGGGGGGGGGAGTGGTATGTTTGATTGTAAGCCCCCGCCCCGGTAAGCAGCAGGCTGCTTACTGGTTGGCTCGGCGCCCTAAGTTCCAGCATGGCTCGGATCTCAGGAAACGCTCTTGCTTCTTGTTTCCCCACCCTGGGGTGGCCGCGGCCTGCCAGACCACAGTCACTTACCAGGGCAGAAGGCTGCTTACTGGTTGGCTCGGCGCCCTAAGTTCCAGCATGGTGCGGATCTCAGGAAACGCTCTGGCCTCTTGTTTCCCCGCCCTGGGGTGGACGCAGCTCCCCAGACCACAGTCACTTCCCAGGGCGGCTGGCTGCTTACTGGTTGACTCGGCGCCCTAAGTTCCAGATTCATCTCTCTTAACCGCCTCATTAACCCTTTTCAGTGTTTCCTGATCATGACCTTAAGATAATACTATATATCTATATCTATCTATCTAGGCAAAGAAAACATCCCAATTAATCCATTTCCCATTGAGATTGCTTTCCCTCAAGTGTTCTGCTTTTAGTCTGCTACAAGTTTATCTAGATATTTTTAAATATCTTTAAAATTATGTGTTTTTATCCATAGACAGGTTCACATGTGTGTGTATAAAGGCATATGAGCAATCCTAATTCATAGTCTATGTTTAGAAAACCTATTCTTCTGGTCTATATTTTGGATTATATATAAAAGTCCTGCTGTTTGGGTTCCTATGTGATAAATCGTAGCTACCGGTCCATGTTACAGATAGAGAATTTCCTCATTGATTTTGTCAGTTCCACCATGTTCCTCAGAATGAATAGCTTTCATTAATTTAAATGATGTCTTATTTTTAGCCATTTAAGTTATTTGAAACTTTTTTCTTATGCCAACAGCACTGTAATGAAATACTTTAAAAAACCAACCTGCTACAATGCCTGTTTATGTGACTATATATATTTCATGTCAGTATAAATTTATTTCTTTATTTCAGTAGGAATATATAAACTGGAACCTTATAAGCAGAATTGTTAATGCAAAAATCATGTATTTAAGTTTCCTCACGTTGTTGCCAAGTTACTCTCCAGTAAGATGCACTGTTCTCTACTTCTGCCCACGGAGTACTGGCGCCCTCTCTTCCCCAGACCCTCCCCAATACTGGGTATTCACAGTACTTAAGGCATGCGTGCACAGGACACAGACAGTACCTTAAGGCTGCTTCAAACTGAACCCTCTTCTGCTGGCGGAGCAAACGCTTTCCTTGCGTCTTCGTGGCCAGTCTTCCACTTCTGTCGCGGGGAGTTGCTGGTTCCTGGCTGCATTGCGCATTAACCAGACAGATACTGCCCACAACTGGTAACACTGAAGGTGATGAGGAGCCCCAGTTCCATTTCTTGTTCCCTGAGACTCTCTTCCGGCCCACAGCTGTGCTGTGGAACAGATGATCTCCAGGCTGTGGCGGTGACGGAGGGCCTGGGGTACAGAGAGGTTCCCGCTCCTCTGTGGGCGCATCAGCCAGGGCTGGTGTTGCAGGCAGCTGAGTTGGTTAGAGACGTTATAGGCAGTGAGAGCGGGCTGAGTCCTCAATGGAGCCAGTGCATATGCTCAGGTACCTGGCAACGGCACTGAGGGGCAGACAGACATCTGCTGCGGGCCAGGCCTCAAGACAAAGGACCAAACAAATGCACCCACATCCTAAAGACTGATATTCTAATTAGTTCTCTGTCACCCTGAGGAAGCCAGGAGTCACCACCCGGTCCCCCTAGGGAAGAGTCACAGCTCCAAGAATGCCTGCTTCCTATGTGCTTTCCCATTTGTGCCTAAAGTAATCAATTTTACCTGAACTATTGATCTTATTGGCTAACTACAGTTATATCCCGCCTTATGCCCATCTGCCATTCCCCCCACCCCACCCATGGTTTTGCTCTATAAAAGTCCCTGGAAAAGGCAGAGTCCCTGGCAACCCGCTGGGGACCCCTTCTGTCTCTCTCAGACAGAAGCTTTCTTTCTCTCAATAAATATATTCTGCTCTCTTTTTTCCCATTGTTCCTAAAATCCATTCTTCGATTTTAGAGCGTTACAGGGAGTTTCATTCCCCTCTATCCCTGGGACCGCTGACCGGAGCTGGCGGGTCCTCCGCCCCTGGCAGGGAGGCCGGGAAGCCTTCCTGCCACCCAAGTTGGCCTTTGCTTTGGAAAGTTTTGTTTGGCCAATGTTTTTACAGGTTGTCCTTTTCCAGTCAATTTAAAGCCTGATATACTACAGACATTAACCTGCAGTCTTTCTGTGGAGGGTTCACGTTCTTCCCCCCACTCTGTTTTGAAGCCCTGTTCTCCTCCTCCGTCTCCAGTTTTACGCGCTTCTGGATACCCGTCTTCTCCCCTGGCTTCCCAACCGTCATGTGCTCACGAAGACCACGCCAAGGCCATAAATGTCTCCTCCTACACTTTCCACGTACATTTATAGTTTCTGAGGACGTTATGTTTAAGCCCAGCCATGTTTATTCACACGTGCGCAGTGAGGGACATCAGGCCTTCGCTGTGGCACTTTCCACTATGCTACACCTACTCATGCCAGGTGATCGAGTCCTGGGCACTCTGTGATCCCCTGACTGCCTTCTGCCTTAGCTGCCGGCTGTGGTTTGTGTCTCTTCCTTAGCTCCCTCCTGGGTAGCTTCATCCCTTCTTTGTGTCAGACAGAAAACAGGACACTCATGACTAAATGGAGGAAAGGTTTATTTTGGCTTGCAGTTTCAGGAGGGTCAGTCCATGTGAGGCTGGCCCAGACACAGGAACGGCATGGTGGGAAGGCTGGGGAGGAGGAGATTTGCTCAAATCATAGCGGCCGGGATGCAGAGAAAGAAGGGAGGAGCGAGGAGGGAGACGCACCCTTTGGGGTGGTGCCAGGCGCCTCCTCCTAGCAGCAAGTCAGCTGTGAGCCCCCATGATCCAGTCACCTTCCACATGTACTGCGTCTGAGCCTGTGAGACTCTGAGGGGGACATCTCAAATCCAGTCCTCAACACTGGGGCTCACCACGGGCCCAATTCCAAGGGCCACCCCTCTTCCAGAACCTCTTCTAGAATCTTGCCTGGCTGCTCTCCTGCCAGCCTGGGAGGCGGTGATGTCTGCGCCTAAACTACCTCTGTCTGCCCACCATCCCTCTTCCAGCCTCTCAGGTGGCCAGAGCCCCACCCCTGGTTCCCACCACTTGCCTCCCACCATCTCCAATCCAATGGCTTGAGCCTCGAAGCGCTGACCCACCCGCCCCAGACACCTGCACCCACCAGCAAGAGACGGCTCTCAACACAATCCTGTCAGTGTGACCCAGCCCATCTCCCCCAGGCTCTTCTGTTTTGTGAGGGCCTTCTGACTCCACTGTGCCATGGGTTACCCCACCGCAGAATCACCACCCTCCCTTCAGCCGGTGCAGCGCGGCTCGGCATCTCTGCAGGGTGTTTCTTGCACGCTTGGCTTCCTCCCCATCCTGCTCGGGCTAGTGCCCACTTTCCTCACTAGCCCAGGCAACCGCACCCCCAGGCGGCCCACGTAGCAGGCCTGTGGAGCAGGGCCCCTGTTGACTCCTGCAGGAGACCTGGAGCTCCCTGGGGCCAGAGTCCTCCTGAGCTCTCCCCCAGCACCTCACTTCTGGAAGGGCCTGGATGGGAGGCGAGGAGAACAGGTCCTCTGGCTGCATGAGACAGGCAGGAATTTGGGAGGCTGAGCTGCGGGTCGCCCCTGGGGGTACTGCCAGGTCAGGCTGGCCCGCACAGTCTTTATCAACCCAGCTCCAGGGCAGCGCTGCACGGGTGCGGGGGCTGGAGCCCTGCCTGGCCCCTCTGCAGCTGCCTTGTAAAAGAGCCTGTCTTATTCTTCCAATTCCAGAGCCTCGCTCAACCCCCCAGAAGCCCCAGCTCCAGAACCGCTCTGCCGCGTGCAGAGTAGCCCAGCCCCCCTCGGAGGGCAGACAGCTGAGGATGGAGAGGACTGAGGCAGATGGGGCATCTGGGGGCGCTGGGTGGTGTCCTTGCGAGGGCATGCAGGTCACCAAATGCTCCAGAGGACCTGGGTGGACACAGCTCGGCATCTCTGTTGTCCTGCACATGTGGCGTCTGCCTGTGGCTGC
Organism: Dolichotis patagonum; assembly: GCA_004027295.1. NCBI lineage: Eukaryota > Metazoa > Chordata > Mammalia > Rodentia > Caviidae > Dolichotis > Dolichotis patagonum. Next base: position 14,393 of record PVJX010034778.1, on the reverse strand, counting down.
CTGCTGGCGGAGCAACACTCTGACCTGCCTGGAGCTCGGGGCTGGCTGCAAGCAGGGTCACCCTGGCCCTTCGTCCTCTCAGTGCAGAGTGACTGAGGAGGGCCAGCTGTTGTCCGGCTCAGACACTCGGCAGGACGTGGTGCAGGCTCTGCCTCTGCCAACGTGATCCTTCCTGTAGCATCTCTGTCCAGCCGGAGGCTGTTGTGCCACAGCCCCCTCCTACCACCCAGCTCCCTGGGAGCCTGCAGTGGAAGGCACCAACCCTTCCTCACTCGGCCGTGGCAGACACCAGTCGCTCTTGATGGGCTGGGTTGGATCGCAGCTTCCGAATCCTCCTAGACCCTGGATGAGTAAGCTGTGGACCACGGAGCTGTCTCACAAGGTGACATCCACGATGACACACATAAACAATGCTAACCAGACAGTCAGCACCGTGTCTGGGGGGGACACAGCTGGGGCTCCTTGGACAGCTCGCCGGTCTCCAGGCTGAGGACGTGGAAGCACCGGGAGGTTGGGTAGCGTGTGAAGGGCAGGCTCTCCAAGCTCACACCTGGCCAGCAGGCTCTGAGGAGTGGTGGGGAGCGCAGGCTGTGTTTGGAGACATCAGATTCAGGGGGCTCCTCTCGGAGGCTGTGATGAACGCCATTGTTTACCTCGCCCAGCCCGGAGTGCCCTGCTGGGGCCAGAGCTTGCACCTCGCAGCAAATGTGGCTCCATTCATCCCCCATGTGGGCCTTGGTTGTGCAGGGCTGGCCATGCTGCTTTCCAGAGCAGAACCCCAGCTTCTCGGGCTCCCCAGCTGGTAATACAGGGCCGGAGCAGGCGAGCTCTTGCTTCTGTCCCTCAGGACTGCGCCAAGGGTGCAGAGTGTTGGGCAGTGATTCCTTTGGATCTGCTCAGTCACCCACAGGGCTGGCAAGTGCACCTTTGTGGTCAGTATCTCACACTTAGGACCCTGCTGGGTCTATCCAGGGTTCCAGTCTTCCACATGTGGTTTGTATGATGAAGACAGTAGCTCTGTGTTAATCAGTTTTCTGTCACTATAACAAAACACCCAACACAATCAACTTATAAAGAGAAAAGCTTATTTTGACTCACAGTTTTGGCGGCTCCCCTCTGTGATCAGTTGGTCTCATTACCTGGGGCCCTGGGGGGGCAGCACATCATGGCGGGACCATGTGATAGGCAAGGGGAAGAGATGATGACCGTGCAAACCCTTTGAAGGCCACTCCAGCCACCTCCAGGCCCCTACCAGGCTCCCAGGCTCCAAGCTCCACCCCTCCATCACTCTGGGACCAAGCCTTTCACAGACCATCCGTGGAGGGTGTTCTACATCCAAACCCCATGTAACAGTCCCCATCACAGTGAGGGTGCCACGCGTTTCTGCACACCCTGGCAGAAATTCACAGGAAACTAGCTCTGTTTGTCTCTTGGTCCAAGCAAGTTTACTCGAGCATAGGTCGTTTGCATGTTGGGTGTGTGCGAGTGTCCCGAGCACACGTTGTGTACTGCTGTGAGCACCAGGTGCTCTGCTCTGACCATCCTACGTCTTCCCAGGGCTGTGCCGTGGGCAGGCACATGTGTGCTGCTGCCACTTCTCGACAGCTCAGCATGCTGACAGATGGGACAGGGCCAGAGCGCGGAAGGGAAGTGAAACCGAGGCTCCGGCCTTGGAGATCCTGCTGCGTACCCACCGTCCTATACGGAAGCGTAGAGCAGCAGTTGTGCCGAGCTGCCTGACTGCAGCTCGGGCCTTTGGGCGGGGCTCTGGGGCTGGAGGGAGAGGCGAGGTAAGGGAAGAGGAAGTAAGGAGGACTGAGAGGCCGCGCGCACGCTTAGAGACTCTCCACGGCGAACGTGTTCGTTATGTATTGCAAACAGGTACTGATAAAAAAATTTAACAAATAAATTAGACATGGGCAGACATTAATGCTACTAATAAAATAATTATGGCAAAAATGCTAACAAAAATTATGCCAATGTGGTCTCTCTTTCCTCTCAAAATACGTCCATATTCTGCTTGCCTTTCATCTTCTTCCCTGTGATTAACCTGCAAGGAACTAAAACCATGGAGAGAGAAGCTGCAGATAAGCGAACTTGCCATGTACCTCACTTCTACCAAGATCCAGGGGTACCTTGGACTCCTACGGCTTGTGGGGACCCTGCCGGCTACTCTTTCTGGGAAGCACCTTGAATGGGTGTCAGCCAGGTAGCGCCGTGGCTGCACAGCCTCCCTGCCAGCTGTGCCTGGTCAGAGACCAGGCTCCCTTCCTGTCCCTTAAGTGGTCACCTCGCATCAGAAGGACAGGTCAGAGTAAGATTCAGCAGTTCACCACTTGGGCAGAATGGCCATGCAAGGCCCACTCTCCCATTGCTTTTTTTTTTTTTAATTTTATTTTATTTTAAAAGGCAGTAAAACACAACAAAACAGAACAGAATGGGACATAAGAAAGCATAAATTTCAAAGCTAGACAGTCAGAGATCTTCACTATCTGTCATACTGTCTCTTGTTTTCTTCCAAATGGTTGTCCTCATCTTTGCATATGGAGAGCTCATACTAAATAACATAGCCAATCTTTTCACAAGATTGTGGTTCACTGGCTCCCACTTGTTAGGCGGGGGGGGGGCATGGGATGGGGGACAGGACGACATGAGAGGTCCGATTCTCAGCCCACACGCAGGCAGGATCACAGTCACCCCCCAGAGACAGGAAGAGTTCCACAATTGTTCTCCTGGCACCCCAAGTCAACCACATGGTGCAGGTCCTGATGCACCAGGGTCTCTCTCCTTCAGGCTGCCAAAAGTCTGCCACACTCTCAGCTGCCCCCAGAGAGGGGAGGAGCTCCTTATTCTCCCGGCACCCCGAGTCAACTGCATGGTGCAGGTCCCGAGGCGCCAGGGTCTCTCCCCTACAGGCCCCCTAAAGTCCTCCATACTCACCTGCTATTTCTTTCTGATGAATTGACCATTCCATTTCCAAAGTTCTGAAATGGCCAACAGACCACAGAAAGAATTCTCTTTAGGTTCCTGTTTGAAACCAGCAGCTACAGCGATCTGCTGGCCTTGCTTCAGGGCCGTCCCACTGCTTTTACAAGGCTTCCCGTGGCAGCTCCTGATGACCTCCTGGGTCTGACTGTGCACAGAGACTAGCTTCCGGGAGGCAAGTCTTTCCTTCTTCAGCAGAGGGCCCAGTCTTCCAAGGGCAACAGCCAGCAGCCTGGGGCTGCGGGAGACCAACCCCACCCAGTGCCCCTGGGGGCCTCCATGGCCGCAGGGAGCAGCCCTCCCTCAGGCTTCGTCATCTGCTGGGAGTTGTCCCCCCAACCCCCTCCTGCACATCTGCCATATGCCCTGGCAGCACATGCCAGAGAGCTTCACTCAGCCTCCGCTCCCCAGATGGGGATGTGGAGGCCCCGGGAACCGCGGTGGGCACCCCGGGAAAGGCTGGCTGCCTCTGAGATGCCCTGTTCTTCCACCCTCCTTTTCTCCCTTGTCACACAGGGGCCCTGCAAGGAGACAAGCGGCTGTGCTGGGATCCTGGGCCCGGCTTCTTGCACCCCAGGAGGAGCACTGGCCTCTCTTTCCTGTCAGGATCCCCACTTAGCACCCGACCTGGTGTGCTAAGCCTGATGTTTTTCACAGTACAGAGCCCTGAGTCCTGTGTGCCTGCCGGTGCAGAGCTGCGTCTCATCAGCGGAGGGTTCCAGGACAACCCTGGTCCCTGGGCTCCCTCCAAGTGCAAGCCGAGCCCAGCCGGGCTGCAGTGGCCAAAGGGGCATTGAGAAAGAAGCGATCGGATTGCTGTCTGTGGGGCAGCGTCTTCCAGGACCAGGAGCTCACAAACAACAGGACTGCAGAAGGAAAACAGGCCTCCGCCCGCCCGCCGCCCCCTGCAGGCAGCCACCTCCCGGCTGATTGTAAACAAAAAGGGACAGTTGTGAAATTCAGCCTGGAGTGCCACTGTCACCTCCCACAGGCTGCTGGGCTCCTTGCTGTTTATGGACAAATCAGCACATGCTGTTTTGGGCTGGGAGAGGTCTGGAGTGGCAGACTGCAACCCCCAGGGAGGGAGGCCAGAAGCCCTGCGCAAATTGCACAACACAATCCTGTCATCTGTCCCCTTCATCGAAGGCCCCGGGAAAACAGAGGCAGCTGACACTGGGTGGGAGGCCATCTGGAGGCCGCCCTCAGGTCAAGCACTGTGGGAGCAGAACCAGATTCGGAGGTGCTGTCTGGGCTCCCGTGCCGAGAATGATGATGCTCTATGGTGCTGGCCTCAGTTTCCCCACCTGCAAGAGTGTGTGGGGAGGTGATCCCTTGGGGGGCTCTACCCTGTCCTGCAGTTTCAGCCACCAGATGAGATGTGAGGGTGGGGGTGGGGGCAGGGAGGCGGCTGAGCTGTGGCGAGAGGAGTCTTTGGCCACCTGCAGCAAGGACCATGTGTCCTGTGAGTCACATGGGAAGACTGTGGGCATCCATGAGCAGGTCCCCTCTGGGGCAGTGCCAACCTGGCCCAGGCTTCTCTTGCAGAGGGACACCGTTGGGATGGCTTCCTGACCCTGTTCCCATTTGTTTCTTTAGCTTCCCCAAGCAGTGACCCTGGGTACCCCAGCCCTGTCCCTCCCGCTGCCTTGGAGGATCTTGGCTTGGCCTTGAGACTCAGCCATGGCCACCCCTTTCCCACAGACCTGCAGCTCCGGGGGCCCAGTGGAGGCTTTGGGAAAAGGGATGAGACCTGCGCAGGATTCCGGAGCAACGGAAGAGCAGCCGGGACGTCAGGGTGACAAGCCCAGGCACCCCCAGAGCAGGGCTCCCCGTGCTCCCCTGCCCTGGCCACAGGCAGTCTTTGCGGCTCACCCTCCGGGTGCTTCCCCAGGCCACGTGGGCACCCAGGGAAGTCTCCGGGCCTTGTCACTGCCCTCCCCAGTTCTTCTGCTTCAGAGGGCGGGGCTGCAGGAAGGCAGGTGAGTGGGGCTTTTAGGGCTGAGGAGTGGCTTTGGGTGTGCTGTGCCACCCTGGGCTCCACCTGTGGGCCTGGAGGAGCTGTGTGGTGCTCAGGCATCGCAGGCGTGTGTGACTGCCAATCCCAACCCCGAAACAAAAGCGTTTCCCCTGAATTCCAGGAACCTCGGCTTCCCAGGCTCTTAGCTTGGGCTGGAGCCCGAATGTCTCCTCTGTTAGCCGTGCAGCCTTGGGCAAAGCACTTGAGTCTCTGGGCCTTGGAATGACGCTCCCTCCTCCCAGGCCACCACGCTTGGCACTGGTCTTCCTCACTACAGAGGAGAGGGGTGGGAAGAGCTCGCAGGGTGTGCTTTGGAGGTGAGGACTGGAGCGCAGGGCTGCGGGCTCCCACGCTCCCCTGACACTGTGCTGGGAAAGCAGACCTGGGAAGGGCAGGCCACTCTCGCTGCAGCTACTCTTTCTCCCCTTGCTTTCCCCGGTGCTGGGCCGGCCTGAGGATCCTTGCTCTGGCTACCAGGTGGGAGGACGTGTGGCTGATTTGAGATTTCCAAATGCAGAAATCAGCCTGGAGCTGAGCCAAGCTTCCTAGTGTGAGTGGCTTACTGGGCGCAAGTGCCACTGGCCAACTTGGGACCCAGAAGAGAGGCATGGGGCCAGGGCTGCCCGGAGCTGGCCAGGGTAGCCCCGCCTCAGGAGGAGGAGCAAGGGCTCTGGGCCAAGAGGCTGTGGAAAGCTCTCTGCCTCCTGTCTTGCTCTGCACCTCAGTGGGGTCTGAAAGGTAGTGGCGGAGGGGAAATTCAACGAGTCGGTCCTAATGGGTCAAGACTCCTCAGACTTGACCCAGCACACGAGGGAGAGGAGAATTTTGGTTCCTGGGGTCTGGAGAACAAGAACAACCCTGCCAGGCAATTTCCATGGGCACAGCTTCCTGGGGCTGTCTTGAAGAGGTTCATGGTGGACCCTGGCTCGGGGCCCTGTGCTAAACACGCCTCCCCAGCTCTGCCTTAGACAGCTAGGCAGAGAACAAGGCCAGGCGATCCTCTCTGCAGCATGCGATTCCTGGGGCTCCTGCTGGGCACGCCAAGGTGCCTAAGCTGTCCAAGTGGAGGCCCATGCCTTTGTTCCTGCAGAGGGACAGAGGACAAAGCCCTTGGCCTTTCTCTGAGCTTTTCTTTTCTTGCTTAAAAATGCAGGCCCCGTTTCACTCTGCTGGATGGGGGTGGATGGGGGTTCTGCGTCATTCTTCCTCTGGCCGTGTGCCAGGATGTGCTTGGGGTGCGTGAAGAATCCGCCACCCACAGGTGGAACCTGGATTGTGTACGGAGGCCTCCAGGATGCCGGTCACTGGGAACACAGCGTCCCTGGTCCTGCACGCTCAGCCCTCGACACCTGGAGAACCTGTTCGGTCACTCTCAACCCGGGGGAAGGAGCCAGCGCTGGCCAAGCAAGGCCCTGTCAGCCCTGTCCTGATGCGGAGGCCTGGGAAACCCCAGTCCTGCCTTGGGGTCCTCGAGCAACCTGCACCAGGGTCTGCGGTTGCTTGTGTTGTCTCTCAGCCTGGGGGTCAGGGCAGGCACCTGGCACCTCACTGTGACCACTGTCACCTCTTTAAGGGTGGGTGGGTCTGCATTACTAGATTCATTTGAAGGCTGAGAATACCAATTCCAACAAGGAGCGTGAGTTTGCTTATTGTTAAGGATTTCTATCAGCAGCCACTGGATTCCGCTAAATTGCTAACAAGCTCTGACCAAGCACTTCTGCCACCAGGCCAGAGAATATTTCCAAAGTAACTTCTCTACTTAGTTCTTATTTACTCCTCTGAAAAACTTAACATGCATCTATAGATGCTGCAGAGTCTAGTGTTTCTGTTTCAAACTCTAAATTCATGAACAAGTGACAAGGAGGGACCCTTCTGCTTCATCAGTTTGTTTTACGTTTGGTAGGGACACAGGTTTAATCTTCAGAATGTGATATTTCCGTTGCATCCTGATCTCTGTCGGGCAGTCACTGGAATAATGCTATGCATCCCAGCAAGTGCCGTTTATGAATCCTGCCTCTCAGGATATGGTGTGTCCACCGCTGCAGAAATACCGGTCTTAGGCTTTGCCCTGTGCTTTTAAATGGCTACTGCCTTTACTCTTGGAATGTGCAGCCAGAGGAACGCTGGTGTCATACCCTGGGAGAGAGGGACAAATGTGGTTTGATCTGTTTCTGTCAAGACAGGGTTATCTCTAGAATGAAGATATTCAACCCAGAGCAGCAAGCACAGGAGAATGAGACGTCTGACGGAACCGCTCAGTGAGTCCCTGAGGAAGAGGACCCTGTGTCTCTGGGGTCCAAATTTCAGGGAGGAGCGGATGAGTGAGATGCACCCTGCTCAGCTGGAGGGAGATCAAGGAAGTGAAGTCAGAAAGACCTGGCCTTCACCCTACTTCCTGCATCACAATGCTGACTTGTCCTGCCTCCACCCACAGAAGGCTGATTTGGTTGGAATGTGTCCCTTGAAAGTTCAGGGGTTGCAAACTTAATCCCCAGGTTCTTGCTTTGCCGGCATTTGATGGTGGGGTCTTTGGGGAGGAATTAGGGTTAGATGAAGTGGTGAGGGTGGGGTCTGCATGATGGCATCAATGTCTTTGTGAGACAGGCAGAGAGATCTGAGCTGGTACGCTTGTCCTGTCTCACCATGTGATTGATGCCTTCTACCAGGCTCCCACTCCGTAAGAGGCCCTCACCAGATGCTGATGCCGTTGGACTGCTGTAGAAGACCGTGTGGATGACTTCTCTTGAATACAGAACAATTTCCTCCGCTTTAGCTAAACCTGGCCCCATCTCCATGTACTGATGCCTGCAGAGCTGGCTACGCTCTTTCCTTCTCTCTTCAGCTGGCTCCCAGCCGTGTAAACAGGGCTGGCTGAGGTGCTGAGGTGTCATCTTTGAAGCTGCCGACAGTTTCGTTTCCTCCCTCCTGTCTCCCTGTAAACTGTTGAGCCCAGGGGATGGCACAGCCACACAGCTCCAGGAACGTCAGCTGGGTTTGAGCCTCAGGATGAGAGGCTGTGACTCCCCAGGGCAGGAAAAGTTTGCACATTGGAACCAAAGCACCAGTGCCCTGAATGTTAAATGCTACCTCAGTTGCATTACGCAGATTGGCCTTTCTGCACATCCTTCTCTATGTATTGCAGATGTGCGTTCTGACCACCTGGCCAGCTCAGCTCACATTACTCACCATCACTCATCCCTTCTTCACGAGTTAATACATCCTAGTGAGGCCCTGGTCGAGGCCTTTGTTCCATGAACCCTCATCTGGACCAGACTCAGGACCCCACGGCTGCCCGTAACTGTAAATACGTCTTGGTGTCTTGATTCCTGCCGTGGGTTGCACTGGAGGTGGTGGATCGGAATTAACTCAATAGGATTCCAATAACAGTTCCATGGGATTACAAATATAAGCTTCCCAGACTGCAAGGATGATGGGGAAAGGGATTTCTATAGGCTTCCCAGCCTCCACGAGCACGAATGAAGCAAACCTCTTCCGATAAATTGTCCTGTGTCAGGTGTTTGGCAATAGCAACAGAAGACGGAATGAGGCAGCTTCTCACCCATCTGGGTCCGGGTGCTCGTCCCAGGCTTGGGATGTGCAGGGACTTTGAGGCCACAGGCTGGGTAAGCAGGAGCTGGGGCCAGCATGGCTGCTGTCTGACCTCAGCTACCCAACTCTGCTCAGGGTTGCCTGTGACACAGAGGTGACACTGGCCCCCTGGACACCGGATGCTCCAGCCTCTGCCCTGGCTTCCACAGCCATGTGCCAGCTGAGCAGTGTCGCTCAGCCTTTCCATGTGTGGGGAGCTGTGTATCTTGCACAGTCAGAGCCTGCGATTGGCTCTTATTTGTGATTGTAGAATTGGGGAATAACTCATTCTGTGGAGTAGGAATGTTCCAATAAGCTCATCAGAGGAGGCTGATTTTATGGACTGAAAAGAGCAAAGACAGGAGAAGACATAGAAAGGCAATTGGTCATTGCAAAGCTACTTTCCTTGTAGGGTAAACACGGGAGGGCTTCTTTGGTAGACTAGACCCATTCTGAGTCATTGCATGAACCTCCTGGGTTGTCTTCTTTCTTTCTTTTTTTTTAAACTGGCCCATTTCAGACCTCAGTCTGAGTAAATAGTAATTTTCATGAGTAACTATTCCAGTCTGGTCTGGTCTTTTGAGACCCAGTGTGGAGCTTAGTTCAAAACAGTGTTGTCTTACAAATTTTACTTAATCCTAGGGAATAGCAGAAGTGGGGCATAAACCAGGTGCATCCCACCTGCAGGCACAGTTGGAAGGCTACCTGTGGCCTGCTGCCTGCCCAGCACTTGGTTCTGGACCAAGGCAGATGGGCGTGACCCACGGGCGATGACGACTCAGTGAGCAGGGCCTGGGGATTCCTGGTGCAGACCCTGTCGTCTTTTAGAGCCCAATGCACGTGAGGATCTAGCATGAAAAGTTGCTGATGGGGGGCCTATGGGCCATGTTGGTGACCTCCCAATGCACCTGAGCTGGCTGAGGGAGCCTGGCATGTCTGAGGCAGAAACTCGTCAGTGGCCCCAGAGGACCCAGCACTGAGAAGGGCTCACCTTCTTTTGCACACTGCCTGGGCTTGGTGCTTCTGTGTAGTCCTGGCATCGCTGGTTCGGGAGTGCAAAGGCGATTCAGAAGGACCACCAGAGGCTCTATCCTGGTGGCTTCAATGTCACTGAGGATGGAGTCTCAGTGAAGTGAGGGAGTGTGGGTAGATGCTGGGGCCCGATCTCACTTCGTTGCTGACATGGTTCCTGCCCTGGTGTTAGCCCTCCCAGCAATATGGGCCGCAGGGCATGCTGGGATTTTGTGGGAACTGGATTGAGTTGAGGCAAGAACTGTGGAGGCAGCTGGCCCTCTGTGGTGAGGCTGGAAAGCTCAAGGTCCTCCAAGGAGCGGAGTCCTACACAAGTGGCTGACAACGTCCTTTCCGCTGCGCTCGGCTGGACACTCTGCTCCTGCTCTGCGATCCGTCAATGCCCTGCCGTGCTCCTGTGGCTGCCGTAGACGCTGAGCTCCCCAGACACGCAGCTACGATGTCTGTGAAGGGAGGATCCAGTCTGTGTTTTGCTCTGAGTTTTGCCAAATTTCCATAACTTCAGAAAACCCCAGCCCTGCTGAAAGCTACCCAGGGTCTTCAAGGCACTGGAGAGATCCGAATCATCAGGAGACGTCCTCAGGAATCCTGCCTTAGTAAAAGTACCTGAGGACTTCATTCCCATCTAGAGTGGTTGTGCCTAAACACTCACCTTGTAGTCAGGGGTTGCAAAGAGAACAATTACATACAGGACACACAGAATCTATAATATTACTTTATGATGGTCACCCAGAGTTAAGCACAAGAAAGTGCGGGAAATCTGTGCACAACACTAAAGACCTAGAAAACCTAGCTGAGGGTTTGGATCTCACAGCAGTGTCCTGCATGAGTCCAGCTGAAGACCTAGAGCCCATGAGTCCATTCAGCTGGAGGCCTAGAGCCCACGACAATGACTCATGCAAGCCTGATTCAAGGATCTGTGCTGGGAAGGCCCAAAGGTCAGCAGTGGAAGCTAGAAAGAATGTGCCAGGGGGGTGAAGGAGCTGTGCCAGTAGACTGAGGGCTCTAGGCTGGAGCCAAGAAGCAACTCTCAAAATAAGGACCAGGGCTCCTCTGAAAAGTATCACAGCCATTCTCAGTGACAACAAGGTCCCGAGCTCCTCCAGTGATAATGGCCTGATCCGTATCAGGAAAGCCAGCATGACGAGCTCCTCCAGGAGAACCAGCTCCAAAGGAACCAACAGGTCCAAACAGCAACATGTAGGAAAACCCACAGTGCTACTCTTCCTCTCTAGGTCTTCTTTTTATGCTGACCACTTTGCTCAGGTGGCCATCCAGGCTCAGTACCACGCTGATTTAATTCAGCTCGTGCTAAGTTGTTCACCAGTTTTTAAATCTGCAATAACTTCTATTGAAATAGATGTATTTGTGAATTATTTTTCTTTCCGTTTTCTCTTATATTACCATTAAGGAATCCACGCTCTATCATCTATCTATCTAATCTATCATCATTTATCTATATATCCATCTATCTTCTATTATCTCTCTCTCTCATGCTATTGTAGGTGTACCGTAATTTCATTTCAGGATGCTTTTAAAATGCTTGTTTTGGAAGGAGCTGTTAGAACCATTCGTATAAGAATTGCTGTGAAAAGGAACCCGCAGCCCAGCCTCTCACCAGAGCCTCTGGGACCCTGGGCCTTTGGAAATGCTGCCTGCATCAGGCCACCCAGTGTTCTGCTTGTCCTGCTCTACAAGGGCTGGGACCCACCACTGGGGAGACAGTTCTGGCCCTGCCGCCCCTCCGCCATCAGGGTTCTAGTCTGAGGTTTCTATCAAAATCTGGCTGCTGAGCCGGCTCCCCTCAGACGCTCACTTCCAGCAAGTTCCCGGAGGTGGCTGAACATTTGCTTTTGAGACTCTTCCATGCTGTTGGGAAGTGTGTGTGGACACAGGTGATAAGGTGACAGGTTTCGGGAAATGGGCCAGCAGGGCTGGTTCTGCCCAGCAGGGAGTTGGACAGTCCATGGCCTCCAGGATCCTCAGCCCTGGGGATTTCTGTGTTGTAGAAGGAAAACACACAGGACACCCAGAGCCCCTGTGTCCCTGGATCCTGTCCCTGTGAAGCAGGTGTAGCTCCACTGTGAACTTGTTAAATATCAGCAGGGCGAATTCCCAGCTTTCCTTTTCCAGGGTCATGGAACGTGCGCATCCACCAGGAGTGCTCACCTCCTAGCCCAGCAGGATGACTTCTCCCTCTCTGCGGAGCTGTCCTTGGCTGGCACTGGTGGCCAGGCTGAGTCTGGGGGAGGGTCTCTCCTTGGGAGGCAAGGGAACCACCGAGCTGAGAGCTGAGCAGGCGCCAGACTTCACCTTCCTGCAGCAGGCGCGGGGTGAGCTGGGTTTCTCTGCTGATTCTAAAATGACCTTTAAGAGCAACTCTGGAAAAGAGGCGCTGACCATGGAAGGTGATGCCCTGGAAGTGACTGCAGCATAGCCCACCCCGACTCCTCTGCTGGACAAGGGGCCTTGTGTGTGTGCTCCGGTGGACTGAGTGACCAGCTGGGGGGCCGCAGCCTCGCCATGGTGCCCTGTTCGTGCTCTGGTTTATTCTGAGCTCCCCGCAGGAATGCACACCATGGCTGGTTGCTGGAGTCCCGTGGACAGTTGTCTTGGGGAGACTTCTCTAATGGGAGGTGCATGTGTGTGCACGTGTCTGCTATGTGTGTACATGCGAACCTGCGCACGAGTTGTGTGTGTGTGTGTGGGGTCAGGCGTGTGTGTGCTTGTGCACTGTGGGGGCTCATCAGAGGGAGAGGAGGAGGATGGCCCACCCCCAGCAGACCTTTGTAGTATTCGGGGAGTCAGTGGGACTTACAGGAACTGGGCCTGGCACTGAGAGACATTTGGAAGCTTGGACCGTGTCTTTGGGGAGCGTCTCAGCTGTGGATATTTTTGTTCTTGCTTGCAGCAGATGGGAGAGAGTGTGGTCTGCTGTGACCTTGTGTGGCTTGCTGCTCCCGCTGCTGCCCGTGACCAGTTTGGCCTCGAGTGGAGTCTGGTGCCTGTATGCTGAGCTCTTGGATTGCAGACCTGGTCCTTTACCTATAACCCTGGAGCCTAATCACTTGGAACTGGCAGTGTTTTGGGTCAGGCATGGACAGCACACTCCACGTCACCAAGAAAGTATGGGAAGAAAGTGTTCACGTTTTGTAGTGAAATTAGGTCTTGTAAATAAGGCCTTGAGAGCATTCAGGTGGAACTTGACCTCCAAATGTGTTATGAAACAATGTTCTGTATGCAGAACTTTTGGGATTTCGAATGACTGCTTAGAAATTGCAGAACTGCGAAGCAAACAAACCCAGGTGACACAATGAGCTGGGTAAGTCAGGTCGAGGGCCTTTTGGTCACACTGCTTCTGTGTGTTTGCTTGTGGAGTTTGTGTTGTACACATTGTGTGTGTGTGTGTGTGTGTGTGTATACACCTAGGATGATGCTGAGGTCAAAGGATAAATCTCTTCTTGACCCTCCTGGGTGTCCAGCTGCCCCACAGTTGGGCTTGTGGAAGGTGGATCCTGTGTCTTCGGGAGGGGCCGGACTAGGATTAGGGCAGGGAAGGCAGGGGTTGTCATCCTGCCCCCCAGTTTCCTCCGGCCTTAAATACTCAGTAGTCAGCACAGGGCAGAAGAAGGTGCTACACAGAGGAGGGCTGGGGTAGGAGGCACCTCAGGGGCAGAGATGGGGGAAGTGCTCCTTGCTCTCAGGGCTGGAAAACAAGGGTGGGTGCTGGTAATCTGGAGGGGCAGGCATGGGAGGGGTGCACAGCGAGTAATGGCAGGACATGGGTCTGAGGTGACCACACAGCCTTAGCACTCGCTTGCACAGGCGTGGGCCATGCGATGCTCTGGGGTTGGGGAGGATCCTATTGTCACACTGGGCCTTCGTCCTGAAGCTCTCAGAATATTTCCCGGTTGCAGCAGAGTGCTGGGACTTGGGCCCATCCTGCTTCCCATGCTCGGTGATGTGACATCCTTAGGGGTGGCATCCTGCCCTCCACAGCAGGGCCCAGGAAACCGTGGAGACTGCAGAGGAAGGGCCTGTATGTGCTGACACCAAAGATTCTGGGACCACAGATTCTGTTCCTGAGTGCTGGCGGGGTGGAGGCCCACAGGCATCCATGATCCTGACTGGAGGGCTGCCCAGATCTGGAGCTGATCAAGGCTCTGATGCATTTGAGATTAGGTTTCTTATCCTCCCTGGTGACAGAAAGGGCCCCAGAGTTAGCTTGAAGTGAATTTAAACAAAGGTGACAAACTGGCATCTTGGTACAAACTCATGATGTCGACCTCCCTTCCTCCTTGCTGCTTAGAATGCTACCCAGGGTGCTGACTGGTTCCACAACATTCTTCCCAGCTTCCCCACTTTACCTGTAGTAACCCCTGGCCTGAATTCCGTGTTCATGGTTACTGTGTCTAGTTTAGAGTTTTACTCTGTGTGTATTGGTTGCCAAGCAACAAATTACAACATCATGCCTACTTTTGAACTTTTATAGACAAAGTCACATGGCACCAATTCTGTGACTTGTCTTTTTGTGCTCATGAGATGTGTACCTATTGAGACATTTGCCTTAGTCACTTCACATGCTGTCTCCAGGAAACATCCAGGATGTGTCCAGGTCTCTGGGACTGCAAACAGTGCCCACCTGAGGGGTTAACCTGGTGATACTTATGGTGGTGGTGATGGTGGTGATGGTGGTGATGGTGGTGGTGATGGTGGTGGTGATGGAGGTGGTGGTGATGGTGGTGGTGGTTGTGGTGATGGTGATGGTGCT
>PVJX010034777.1:0-18689 GCA_004027295.1 Dolichotis patagonum | reverse complement strand
CCTAATAAGGCCATTTTTAAGGTATTATACATGATCTTGTTGTGTCCAAAAATCTAAGTGTAAATACAGTTAGAAAATCAACATTGTAGAAAAAAGAGAAAGAGTGAAGATGCACTTTACATATAATTTATCTTGAAATTGCAATTGATTTCTACATTAGATTCCTTTGTAAGCAGTTTCTTTGTAACTATAGTTTAAAAATATTTGGACACCTCTATGGTTTAGTTGGTTAAGTAGGTCCTAGGGAATCCGTGTATTAATGACTTGACCTCCAGCTTGGTGCTATCAGAAGGCAGGGAATCTTTTAGCAAGTGGGCCCTGAAGGAAGTTTGGTCATCATGGGTATGTCTTTGAAAGGAACATTGAGACTTTCTGTCTCCTTGCATCGTGGTTGTCAGGAAATAGACGATTTCCTCTGCCACTCCCACCCACTGTGATATTTGACCTTGCCATAGGCCAAAATGCACAGAGCTATCTGACTGTGGATAGAAAGCCCAGAAAGAGATGGATAAGCCTCTCTCCGTTATGTATTTTATCTCAGATATTTTATCACAGTGACTGAAATCTAATTAAAATAGTCACAGTAGGCAGCCAAAAATAATTCTAATGATAAAGGAACAAAGATAATAAATGCAGAAATGCATGATTCCTTTATTTAAACTTTGCTTCCTGTACTAGTCAGCTCTCTGTATCACTAAAACTTGAGAAGGTCGACTGAAAAGGAGGAAAGATTTATTTTGGCTATGGCTTTAAAGGGGTCAGCTCATGGTCACTGAGAACTCTAATGTAGACACAACATGGTGATTATGATGGTGAGAGATTGAACAAAAGGTCAGGCTGGATAGAGTGGAGAGGGAGGGAAGGGGGGGTGCATGTGCATGTACATACAGAGTATATGGGGGAAAAGAGCAATTTTTTAATTGAAACAACTCTATATGTCACACAAGAGTTAGGGAAAAATATGCTTACACAGAGTTTGGAAGGGGCCCATTCCAATGATAAATTTAAGGTAGAGGATATAAGTTCATTATGAAGTTTTACTACAAGCTAAGTCTATGCCAGGATAAATGTATATATATATATATCTTTAAGACAAATGCACACACTTGTGTGCCTCTGCATGAGTGGCAGTTGTGATTGGGAGAAAGTGATATAAAACGATACATATTTTAAGCATACTATTCTCAGAAAGACGAAGAGGTGTATAGGGTATAATGGTAGCAAAGAACAGGAAGATTTAACCCTATCAGTGTTTTGCAGTCTATCTTGTACACAAATGAAGAAAATATTTTTTGCTGCCTGAAAATAACTTCCTTCATTATGGGAGGCAGTCTCAGCTGTCAGGTTTCACTCCGAAGCATGCTTTTGCAGAGTTCCCTTCCCTGCCGTACCAGGCCCATCACTGCATCACACTGACATGTGCATTGCTTGACATTAATCTCCTACACGCTTGTTAATGTGCTGTTCTCACCTCCCTCTTCCTAGCAATTTCTTACTGTGCCAGCAATGTCTCCCTTATTACTGCCAATCTCTTCCTACTGCAACCTAGGAGAAATGGAAGAAACTGGATAACCAGTTTGTGAAGTCACTGATTTTAGTGAAGTTAAGATTTGCCAGGGGGCTTTGGCTAAAGAAATTTTGGGACAGTTCTAGAGGGTCAAATCATGGAGGTAACACTTCTCCATTTTACTCAAGAACCTCGTTTTATTCTTCAGTTGTCATATGTTCTGAAGGTCTGAGATTTCCGGACATAAAGTGGCTAAAATGACAAGCAATATTTCAAAGTAAAAGTCAAATCTTGAAAACATGAAAATATATATTAAATCTAAATGGGCAAGTTACCTAATCTCTCTGAGCCTCAATTTTCTTATCTATAACAGTTCAGTATAAGAAGACGAAACGAATTAAAATAAATACGAAAATAAACAGCATGTCCTAAAAAAGTACTTATGATCCTCAGTCATGTGCAAGCATTTATTCCAGACTTATTTAAACCCTACTATTTAGTAGTGACTGCCTACAAATGTATCCAATGAAGAGTGGAAGGCAGTTATGAGTATCAGTGAGACCGAACTCCCCAACTCAGCAGAGATTGCACAGGCGCAGAGGGGGGAATCGCACTTTCAGTACAATTTCTGTGTGCATGGAGTCAACTGACCACAGACTGAAAATACATAGAAATGACCGCCTCTGCGTGGACATTTGCAGACCTTTTTCTTGTTAGTCCCAAACAGTACAATACAATTGCAATTTACAGAACATTTACATTGCATTGTATTAGCTGTTACTGTGAAAAATACTTCAGATAGTCAACTTACTGAGAGAAAAGGGTTATTTTGGCTCTCATTTGCAGAAGTTTTAGTCCATAATCCATCGTCCCTGTTACTTTGGGCTTCTGGTGAAGAAGCACATAGTGGAGAAAGCATATGGCAGAGCCCACCTCTCAGTGGGAAAGGAAAACAGGGCAGGCCCCGTCTAACTAGAAGATCTCTTGGTAGGCCCCCATATTAAAGTTTTCCCTATCTCTCAGTGGTACAGACTGAGGACTAAGGCTTTAACATGCATGGGTAACATTCTATACCCAGTGAGTGCAGGTATAAGTACTCTGGACAGGATTCAATACACACAAGAGGATGTGAGGAGATTGTGTGCAGATACAGTAATTGCCTGTTGTTTATAAAGTGGTAGACTATCCATAGATTTTAGTATCTGGAAAAAGTCCCCAAAGATACTGAGGGATAACTAATTGTATTCCATTACTGACATCACTTCCAGGCAAGGCCAACTGTATTTTGAAAATGGCTGTTATGGTTGATACATGTGTCAACTTGAGGAGTTTAAACCACTCAGCAGGGAGCCAGGGTACTTACTTTGTAAATATCCTTGTCCTGTGCAAGAGGAGATTCTGTGAGCTCCAGAGCCGACCTGGAGGGGTGGGGGTTGTCTATGTACAATATAAGGGAGGAAAAGAGGTTTTCTCTTCCCTCCTTTTTGTTCTTGTTGCTTTGCTGTCTTCTGCTGCCTTAAAGTGTTGCCCCTGTGCAATGCCACTCTGCCTTGGAGCCAGCTGATTATGGACTGAAACTTCTACACACTATGAGCTAAATAAACCTTTCCTTCCTTCACTTTGGGCACCAGGTGTTTTGTCTCAGCAGTAAGAGAAAAGTAACAAAGAAAGTGGCTGTATTTAACAAACCTACCATAAAGGTTGTTATAAGATTTAAATCAAGTAAAGATTTATAATGTTCTCAGAAGACTGCTTTAAATGCACTGTAATGTTCAGTTATTAAAACATTATTACCATCTTTTGAACTGCAATGGTTATAAAATGTAGCATGTTATTTACAATTTACTTACCACTATTTGATTTTTGAAAGCAAGTAGCATTATTTTTGAGAAGAATATTCCATCTACTAATAACTGAAGACTCATTGATATTTTAAAGAGTGGAAATACACAAAATATAAAGTTTAAGTGCATTCTTATTCCTAATTTAACTTTTATTCCACATAGTATTGTACTAAAAATTTCTCATTTATATATAGGATACTAGTGTTGCTTAACAGTTAAGCTTAAGTCTCCAAGTCAAATAAACCTATGTGTTTTCTCTCAGCGATTGCAGAAACCTCATAGGAATGTATGTGGCGATGAAGAATAGTGCACAGGTAAAGCTGTTCCACTCACCCATTGTCTCTTAATTTAAGGAAGAACAATTCATGCGTCTAGATATAAATTTGCAGCTATCAATTTGTCTCAGCCGAGAAAAAATTATTCATTCAAGTATCCTTTCAGAAAGCTATATTTTATAAATCACTTTTCACATGATCTGAACTCATGGCCTAGAATCACTATCAAATCTTTCTATTAAATGATTCAAACAATAGTAGCTTGGAACTTTGACGTAAAAGAAATGTTCTCAGTGCTTGAAAAACTGCTTCTTGCAAAGAACATTAAAATTTTGCAATATCTAAACCTTCATTTGTTTCTTTCTGGTATCAAAGCAATAAAACTCTATTCAATTTCCTTCTAACAAAAACATAAATGAATACAACAAGTTGAATGGAAAAAGCATGGTAAAGGCAATTACGAAGAATTCTATTTATAAGATGCTCTTTTATAATTCCCAATTATACTAATACCACATGTATTCATTTAATTACAATTATTAAATGACTCACTTTATTCCCAACTGACTGATTTTTCAGAGTATCGTAATTAGTCAACTTAATACCTTGTTCCCTGAAAAATGTTATTGTATGTAGATTTAATCACCATATTTTAACGGATTATAGGAATCTAATAAAATGAATGCCCAAAATCTTTTCATCACATCCCATATTTCTAAGATTAAGTTCCTTTTTTTTTACTTTAATATAAATTTACTCTTCAAATGGCACTAGCAGTTTACTGTTTATTATGCATTAAAGAATACTGAGCATCTTCTAGGGACATATACATTTTTAATTAAATTTAATATAATAAATACAAGCTACTGGGTGTAAGAATATAATAACTTTGAAATGGCCTCAAAGTGGAGGGATTATACTGATTGTACACTTTTTATTGCTAGGCATTTAGTGTGCTATCTAATCTTCATAATAATCTGGTTTAGTAGAAACTATAATTCTTTTCTTATTTATGGGAAAGCAGGAATTACACTAAGTGATTTGCCTGAGATTTTAAGAGAGAATTTATATACAAATCTCTCTCTCTAAATTCTTTTCAGAAATTCTTATTCTTTACATTACAAGAAATCTATACGATTCAGTTGCACTGCCTAAAAATAAAAAAAAGAGCCTTTTCTCACATTTTCATAATGTGAAACAGAAACACATAAATATGTGATGGTCTGTCTTATTGCTGGAAGCTATTTGTTGTGGTTTTTCTTTCATCTAACTTTTCAGTAGAGGCTGAAGTCTTTTCATTCTTGTGCACTCTATACGTATTTAATGCTTTTTACTTTCATAGTAAGTGTGTTGGGCTGAGAGGAAATATACTTTTCTGATCTTCAGCATGCTCAGGAGGTTAAATGGAATATTATTTTGTGAGTCAGAATAACAAGTTAGCTGAAGCCACTTCTCCATATTAATAGTGCAGCATAGTACATCTTTTAAATTTTCTTCACTTATGATGGAATTATTCAGATCTCTCATAATTGCCATTTGCCAGGCTCACTACACACAGTCTATTCTCTATGTTGTAACAGCTTTTAAGTTTCCTGCCGTGGAATAATAACACTCAATTTCTCTTTTTTGTCTTCCGAAGTACTTGTTCATATTGACTGTGTTACAAAAATCAAATTTGGTAATAATTTTCAACATTTTCACGTTAATGGCAGATTAAAAAAATAATTTAAATCACTTTTCTTTTTAATATACTCTTAGTTCATTTGTAATTTTTTTATCAATATATGTTTCCAGCACATAACAGTCGCATTCCTTGTGTGGAGTTGGTACGTGTAACTAATACATCTTAATTCTTTGTTTCATTGTCTTGCTTCTTCCCTTTCCCTCCATTTCTTGATCTACTGCCTATTTGAGAAAGATCTATGTATATAGGTAGCTACTTCTTTTATCTCTTTTATTTTTCTCTTTATTTATAATTACTAACTTGCATTAGAATATAAAGAATGCATGATCGGTGACATTTTTGCTATGTTTGGAATGCAATAGTAATTTTGGAATGAGAAACAAATATAATTCATATTTTAGTTTAATTTTCTCCTTTATTTTCTTAGCCTCTCACCCTCTTGCTCTCCCTGAATTTTGATGGAATCATGTTCTACAGTCCAGTAAAAATGACTTTTTGCTGTCCATATCCACATTTACTGTAAATACCAGGATTTGACCCAAGATGGACTATAATGAAAATGAGTAGAAAGGATAAACCTCAAATAGTTTAACTATAATGGAACTATAGGCAACTCTAGGATTCTTTGCACCAGCGCTCATGGTGCAAGACTCAATCTTGTTATACATGTGATTTACTAATGACTATAAAATTCATGAAATTATAGAGGGCGATTACTTGATCCAAAGCATAAGGAAGAAAACCTAATGCATAGAGTGTTGAAAGTGAACTTTGTCAGAAAATTTGATTATTGAATCAGAAAGTAAATGGACTGTGTATTAGTCATTTTTTCATTGCTGGGGAAAAAAACCCCACATCCATAACTTGAAGGAGTGTGCTATTTTTACTCATGGTTACAAAAGGTTCAGTTCGTGGTTGGCTGCTTTAGGGCAGAAACAGCATGAGAAAAAGGTGTAACAGAGGAAACTTGCTTAACATATGTCAGTCAAGAAGCAGAGGGAGAAAGGAATAGCAGGGGAAAAAATTGTACCCTTCCATATCATATCCCCTGTGACCCAGCTCCTAACAGCACATTCCACTAAGAACTCAGCAGTGTTTAATATGCATTTTCATAATCTAATTACCTTCCCAAAGCCCCACCTCTGGATATATAATGCCTTTGGAGAACTGTGGATCTAAACTGTGGATCTAAACAGAGTCAATATGAAAAATAAATAGACTTGTCGAATGAACGAACTTCTATGCACAGTAACTAAAGCTCTAATTGTTAGCATCCAAATGTACTGAACAATGTTTTATATATTTAGTTTTTCATGTATATTTGCATTGGCTTGTTAATGCCAATCTTGTATTTTACACTGCATGAGTTCTGATTTTATAATATGTAATGACTCTAAAGCCACAAAAGAGTATTAGAAATATGCTAAACTTATCATATATGATTCCTTATATGTACTTAAATGGAAAGAAAATGAGTAAAATGAACTAAATTCTTCATTATTCTTTCTGAACCAGGTTTCTGTTACTAATGATTATAGTTTTCAAATAAGCAAAGAAGCCATATTTTTACTGGATAATTTGTTGTTTATCTTATAAGTGTCTTTTGTGGTATAAATATATATATATATGTCAATAAGAAGACAGAGATAATGGCATAATACAGTTATAATACCAATAAAATCATAACAGTATTGCATATTACCTTATAAAAACAATTTTACAAAATGCAAACCATCATGCCAAGTCTGGTGGTGCATATCTGTAATCCCAACACCATAGGAGGCTGAAGCAGGAGGTTCACAATTTTGAGCACAGCCTAGGCAACTTAGTAACTTAGCAAGAGCCTATCTCCAAAAATAAAAAGGATGAGCGACAGGAGCCAGTGTGAAGGCCACAGCTTCGAACGTCAGTACCAAATAAATAAATAAATGAAATAAACCAAAAATTACCACTAGGCTTTAAGAAGCAGATTAAGATTATGGTCTTGCTTATTGACTACAAGCCGTACAACCACAGCTCAAAGAGATTCAGACTTCTACAGCTGGCATGTGGTGAAGCAAGCTGGAAGTTAGCATTTCTGTCACTCTGTTCTTTGCTTTTTCTCAGAACTTCCCAGTTTCTCATGGCTGTGTTGTTCCTTATCCAACTGCGATATCAAGATCACAATTGGTGTATACTGAGCTACTACATTAAAAATGGCATTGTAATATATAGAATAGAGAAGAGAGAAGGGAGGAGAGTGAGAGAGAAAGAGAGAGACAGAGAGACAGAGAGAGAGACAGAGAGAGAGATTCTTTCAAATCTGCCTGACTCATCCTACATTAAGGTAATTAGGAAATGATTTAAATAACTTCTTTTCAAATTGGTTCTGAGACAAGAACCAGACTGAGTGATGGCTAATGTGAAGAGCTCTGGAGTGTGAGCATTTTATTTCCTGGCTTTATGACTTGGAAACTGTTACTCAAGATGTCTATGCTTTCAGCCTCTATAAGTAGAGATAAGAACAGCACCCACCATCATAAGAAAATGTAAAGATTGAATTAAAAAGTATAATTATATTTCTTACTATAGCTACTTACAAAATAAAAGGCTCAATGAATCTTTACTAGTATTGTAGTTATTATCATCATCGTGTCATGTTTCCATGGAGGTTAATTGTTAGCTATGAATTTATAGATCTTTTAATCAGATGAAATGTCAGAAACCAGCAACTCTTCTTTCCTTTCTTTTGTAAAATAAAGTGACTGGATTAGATATTTTCCAAGAGCCTTGCCAACTATAAAATCCTGTTTTCTTTTCAGCATTTTTTACATAAAATTTCCTCAACTGAAATACTCTAGTGTTTTACTGTTGTACTAATAAATGATACCTAGTAAAATATTTTACCCAAAGAACAGGGGTATAATAAAGGTGTAAATGAAATTAAGAAACTGTCATGTATTATACATCACTTAATATTTGAATGAGTTAACTAAAATCTCCTGAAACCAGATTTACATAGTATAGTTCAATATACCTCTCCAAAAATAGACAGCTGTAAGAGCTAAGTCACTCATTCCTAAAGTGCTATCTCTACACCGGCAGCATTAACATCACCTTGGCATTTGTTAGAAATACAAATTCGAGAATCTTATTCCAGACTCCTTGCTTCAGAAGATACTGGTGACATACTGTAATTTGTACGCTGACAGGCCTGTTCAAGATCTTGAAGATGCTAAAGAGTGAGACTCACTGGTGTAAATAAAGACTGGAAAAGTAAGTTCTGCTGCTGACAAACATTTACTGAGGTAGCTGAAACTGAAATTGATTCTCGCTTTAGAAGACATATATGAGAAAAGTCTGGTAGAAACAATTAAAAGTCAAGTAACTAATCAATTCACTGAAAAAGAGAATAGGAAGTCATTCCTAGGTATTCATTCTAGAGAAACAGGTACTAAGAGGGCTAAAAGAAAAGTTCAGTAAAATTTTCATAGAACACCAGTGTAATGACTATAGGGATAATCTCAGTGAGAATCCATAACGTTCCATCTTCTTGCTTAGTGTAGAGAAACACAGATTCTGTGTGCTGAATGTACCTTATATGACAGGGATAAGATATTTACTGGTCTTTTATTTTTATAATAAAAATAAATTACAAACCTAGGAAGCTGATATCCTCATTTACAGAGGTAAACACAAATTACCCAAAATATTTATCTCTTCCTCTTTATTTACCTGACAAAACATAAATCATTTCATTAAGTGTTGCATTAAGAAAATCAGTAGATATACTGAATATCACAAATATTTAAGCAATGTTTAAAGTCAAGAAGAAAACATAAACATGGGAACTGCAGAATGGCAAGTGATTTTATTGGATTCTATCTCCTTGCTATCATATACACTAGTGCCAGAACCTTTTTGTAAATCTTCCATTTCTAATTATATTGGTATCAATAAGTTAAAAACTAAATAAATTCCATCTGGTTCCACAAACCTTTTCTCTGTTGATGTGTGTTAAATTTCCCAACACATAAACCAGAAAACACTCTCTTTTCCTTCCAAATCCTCTTCTCCTGTCCTACTCTCTATCCAGTAATATTTGTAAAATCCAGTTAATTTAATTACATAATTGTAGAAGACATTTTCATTCTTTTTGTTGTGACTACCTTTATTCATACACCTACACTGTCTCTCTCTGTCTTCATAACTAGAATTTAAGACTCAAAAATAGAAATGCTGTGTCCTTAGCTAAAGGCCCTGTCTAAGGAATGACACATCAAGTATCTAAAATTTTCCTCTGGCCCAATGTATTTAAAAGGCACACACCTTCCTCTGAAGTCTCAGAGCCTTTGTGATTGGAAGATGCCACTAAACATTACTTTCCAGAAAAAAGTAATACTTGACAAACTTCTAAAAAAGTACATCTTTATTTATAAGATATTTGTAAGTATTTTAATAATCAGATTTACATGATTTTTATATTGCTATTTTTCCTGATCTCATTTTATGTGTTAGATTTATTTTATGCAGGTAAATATTTTTATTTTCATGATTTAACACGTGACTTCAATGACTTCAACAAAATTAATGGCAATGTGTTTTAGAGTCTTTGAAGATAGATACTTATAAATCTTAAAGTTAGATGAATTATAATAATATGTACAAAATGCTCACGATGATCACAAGAATTATCAAGGAAATTATACCTGTTGTTTTCAACCATCACCAAAAGAATTCAAAGAAATTACATCTTCTTAGACATCAAACTTCATATTTTCAGAGTTTGGTGATGTAGCTCACTAACAGAGTGGTTGCTTAGCATGTGCATGGTCCTGAATTCAATCACTAGCATGGCGAAAAAAGGAAAGCGAAATCGAGACCTATTTACTACCTACGGCACTCTAATTTATGGAAAATGTCTTTCCAAAAGATACTGCTCCTGCTGAAGAGATATATTACCTATGAAAATCGCAGATACACAGCCAAGTTCTAATGGAACTTGACTGTCTTAGCCGAGAGGACATCTTCTGAGTCCTACATTATGTGTGCTTCATGTTGCTAAGACTTTTCTTTGTAACATCAAGTACTCTAAAGTATATTGTAATTTTCCTTCAAAAGCATAATGTTCAAACAAAAAAATGAAATCTTTGTTTATTCTTAGTGCTTTCACCTAAGTGGAATTCTAGAATGTTCAAATACAAAAGGAATTCTTGGCAAGCGGAGTGATACAAGAGAAACCTTCCAGAAACACATAGTCTGGGATACTTCACACTCTTGGCAGATTGCAAACTTTTACTGCCTTTTATTAATAATCAGCAGCTAGATCAAGTGCCTCTACGTAACAGTACCTACTTGTGAGACTAGGGTTTAGCTCAGAATTTGAACATCTTCCAACACTCATAATAGTGGCTATCTTCTCCAGACACCAAATTGTCATTCTCTAAAGAGATATTGAAATATGACCAATGTCATTGTCTAAAGAGATATTGAAATATGCAGCCAATGTTCTCTAGAAAACAGAATGAAGAAGGTTCTTCAGTAATAAAAATTTTAAAAATACATTTAATAACAATTTTGTTCTACAGCTGTCCTGCAATCTAAAATGATCAGTACCAGCCTCAACATCTGTCTTTGGGTAGACTCCATAGACACAAAACAAGAGGATACACAGTATAATACATCCCTATTACAAACAGCAAATGCTTTAGAGATATTACTGTATAAGGAATTTCAAAATCACAAGGTGTCTGTGGTGCAACCATAGCGAACACAGGTGGAAATAGAATCCTATTAATTTCCATCTAAGTGTTCTATAATTCCTTAGTGATTAAACTCTGGGAAATAATACAAAATATGTCTTTAGATCTTACTGCTATTACTTGTTTGCCTCAAGCTAGTTTTGTTCAAGTTTGCAAGGATTGATGGGATGAGCAGAGTTTCTTACCAGTACAGTTTTAATATGATCAGAAATTAACCCACAAACAACGACACTATATGAAACAAACAACAAAAAGTGGGCAAAGCAATAAGCATTGAAGTATTGTTATTTAGACTGCTATGAAATTAGACTGTTATGAAAGTCTGAGTTCAGTTAAGGGAAAGGAATGAATTTGGATGGGACATAAGAATGGGTCACAGAACACAGGCTTCTGGGAAGACAGATGACACACAACCATGAAGTTGTCTTGCTAATAATGGTAAAGATTCTGATAAAAGTCCTCCAGGAAAGCAAAGATAAGGGTAGCCATAGAAGAGCTTGCTTTGAAAGAATGTCACACCTCTTGTTAGTCTACCCTTTGCAGAAATAGAGATTTTTGTAGTAGCAAACAGGGTAGAAATTGCTAGAGGCCTAATAACACATTTCGTAAGATTTTACTTTCAAAATACAAGTTCTGAGACACTGCAGTATTTACAATGTCTTTGCACTTAGTCTCTTCGTTTTGATAGAGGGAAGTGAGGAGTTCAGTGTGAAAGGAAACAGAATCAAACAGTTCAGACACAGGGCAGTAGCAAAAGGTACACAGTCAAAAACATACTACTTATTTATACTTCTCCATGATTTCTTCAGTTCTTTAGTGGTCAAATACAGGGATCGGAGAAAAAAAAAACACGCTCTGTTTATAATTTCAGTTTATTTTCTCATGATAACAGTAAAGTAGAGCTACATTTTTTGGCACGTGTAAATTTTATATAGGCCCAGAATCAAGAGTTCGGCTGCTATTCAGTAATCACTTTTGTTTCTTTAGATCTCAATTTAAAAGAATCCACTAGACTGGCTCAAAGGACAATATCGCAATTAGATGGTGTAACTCACTTTTTCACTAAGATGCAGCAGTCCAAAACAGACAAGTGAGTTAAATAGAAAAATAACCAAACAATTCACAGTTTGGTAGTGTAAGATGTTAGAAAAATGAAAGACCAGAGAAAGACACCCACATGTATGCGATCATCACAAACAACATAACACGTTGTGCGTTACACTAAGATATTTGCAATTTGTGAGAAGTCTCCACAGGTTGTTTTTCTTTAGTTCTCACAGTTACATTTGACTTTCCAGTGTGGAAGTATATGAGGTGGGGGGTGACAGCTATAAGATAGGCAGGGTGTACTTAAGAGTGGTTTTCTGTTATCATCGTTCTGATTTTGGTCTTCATATATCTTAGAATTTCAGAGAATCTGAATATACAAAGAACTTCCTGCAGGAAAAACAAACTAAACACTGTACTATTGCATGTACCTGTTTTTCTCCACTTGGCTTTTTGTGGTTCAGTAGCAGCTCAACAGCTCCAACGACCTCTTTCCTGATAGCATGTAGCAGAGCGTCTCCCACGTAGACATTGAAGCTTAAGAGGAGCTCAATGAGCTCCAAGTTCTCATTTTCAATGGCAATCAGGAGCGCTGTCCTTCCGAGAGGGTCAATGCAATTAATATTGATTTTAAAATAAATTTCCGCTTCCTCTAGGGATTTCTTGACACTCGCGTAGTCCCCCTTTTCCACCGCATTCAGGTAGGCTTTTTCTGATGGTGAGAGTTCCGATTCTGCTCGGACAATCCTCAGAGGGATGCGATCTCTGTAGGGGGCATTCACATTTCTTTTGTAATAGAACTGAGCCATGTTTCATGCCATGCTATTTCTTTATCTCTGAAAGGACACACAAAAAAACCACAAGGATTAGTGTAAGGGTGCTTTTTAAGTAATTAGGAATCTTGTTTCTTTCCCAGCTCACTATGTATCCACGATAATAACACTATTATTATTAACTAAGGAGGATAGAGGTTTTACTTCAAACAATAGAAATAAACCTAAGATGTATTTAGCTAGCTGAAAATGCAAGTTACAAATCTAAGAAGACTAGAAAGACATCAGTATTTGCAAAGTTGTTTTATGAACTAATTTACAAGTTCTATGTAGAAGAGACTGTGATTAGAAAATTTGGAAATTATCTACCAAGTATACATAGCTCTGGAAACCATATATATCGGTTTTAGTGCAGTGCTTTGCAAGTCAAAAGTCATTTTTCTGATATCCTAAAACCACATCAGGGAATGTTAAAATACATCATTTATGACCAATTTTGCTAATCACAAAAATGCTACTATGATTGCGGGACAACAGTAGGTTGGCAAAATACTTTCCATTTATCATGTATTCTATTGCTAATGTTATTAGTGTTAAGGTCAAAGTTAATGTGTATTAATGGCATGAATGTCAATAAAATATGCTATGCCTAATGAACATAATTTATTATACTTTGTAAGTGAATTCATGAGGAAAGAATGTGTAATAATGACATTAATTATTCAGATGAGACTCAGCAATCACATTTCCAAAAGAAATTGAAAAAGGATTAGAGAATATTATGAAAAGGCTGTTCTTTAATTCTCTCACTTTTATGTGGTGAACAGTAGACCACAAAACAAGAATGTATTCATTATAAAATTTATTATTTGTAATCTTAAGTTTATAAAGTCACTGGGCTCTTTATTGACTTAGTATCACTAGTTTAAAAAAATACATGCACCTATAACATACATACACGTATTACATACAGAGAGAAATATACATGTACAGATTACATTTTGAATATATGTCCTTTAGTGGATTTAGTTCCTCCTGTCACCTCTTTTTTTCCAGTATTGATAATTAAACACAGGACTTTTTTGCTAAGCTACACCTGTAGCTCTTTTTTGGTTTTATTTTTAATTTGTAATAGTTTTCCTAAATCATTAAATTGCTTGTGCTGGGCTCCAATTTTTAATAATCCTCATACGTGCCTCATCTCCCATAGCCCTGGGATTACAGGTGTGTTCCATTATGCCCAGCTGCATACTTGTTTGAACTATGTTATTCTTATGTGTAAATGTATATATTGACTTACATATGTTTGCTATGTAAAATGACTTGGTCATTTTAATTGTCTAAACACTCGTATTCATTCACAATAAATCACCTCTACAGACTTCATCAGGTTTTGAGTAAATCAATCTGATTTTAATGGTACTTAATGTTATGTATTAAAGATATTTTTAGTTAAAGGTATGGTCATATTTAATGTAATATTTTCATGTTGGGAAATTATGATTTGTTTGCATGCTACTTCAATTTGTTAGTGATGTCAATAACCAAATAGTTTAGTTAACTCTTTGGTATCCAGATTATTATGTTTTCTCAAATGTCTGGATAAAGGAGCTAATATTAAAAAATCCTTATTTCGTAAGTGTTTTTATTTGACATGTTAGACTTTGTATTTCGTTAAGGTACCTTCATTGACAAAGTAAAATTGTATGTTTAATATATATTACAGATGTGCAAATTACTTGTGTAAAATATAATTATAAATTTGGTATTTTGAGGACTCATTCTGGATTAACAATAATAATATTTATTTTATTCAATAACAAGGACAATTTGGAAGTTTTCCAGTCCAGCTAGAAATCCAGTGAATCGAGGTCCTTGTGTTACTGTCTCATCTTAGTAATATGGTTTGAATGTTCCATTTATGCATCATTAAATATTTGCTTTAAAGTCATCAGTGCCCAGTTCCTGAATGTCTCTTTCCCAGCCAGACAGTGGTGTAAGAGCAGCTGGATCACTGCCACAGCCTTCCTATTGCAATTCTGCCAAGACTGCTGCTTCTCTCATCATAATAACTGGCATTTATCTTATACGTTAGCCTTGTACATAGTTCTTTAGTATCTCACTGACTGTATTATGACTTCTGAAAACAATGTAAAATTTTCTTTTATAGTTGAGCTCAAGGTTTCTTACTAATAACTAGAAACAAGTGTTTTGATATAGTTTACACAGAAAAAGTTTAAAATAAAATAGCTGCACATTCGTACATGCTCACAGACATGGACACACATTATATTGGAACTTCATGTAACCAACAATCAAATCAAGGCTGGATATCAGCCTAAAAGATGGAAAAACTGTGTTTTTTATATTTTATTTTATGTATTTAATTTTATTAATGGTGTTTTAGAGCAAAGAATTAGGTAAGGTACATTTGACTTCTCAGTGATAATGAGAGATTGAAGGATGGAACAGCAGACACTCAAGGACTTTGAGACAGGGGATAGAGAAGGGCAACTTAGATAAAATTAAAGTATTTCACATAACTTTCATAAGTAAGAAGTACACAAATATATTTTATATAACTTTCATAAGTACGAAGTACACAAATACATTTTAAAAGAGTGGTACTATTCTGAAAGAAAGATACTCCAATTAAGATTATACTTAAGAGATGGACTGGAAGTGAAATATACTCACAGCCTATTTCTTGCCCATAAAGTAAGGAAATCTTTGATTTGTAAGAAATGGGTGAGAGGATAAAAATCAAACAGCTAACACTGAGAAAGTTCTTTCATTAGCTGAAATGACCTCTTTCAATATTTTAAAACATATATAAGTATTTCCATTAGGAAGGTTAGAAAGATTTTAAATCAATTTGAAGTACATATACATCAAAAAAATAAAATGTAAGTACTTATAATACAATACTAAAACACAATACAGAGGGCAGGATGGAAAGCAAGACAGGAAGGGATGGAGTGAGAAAGAGAGGAAGGAAAGTGGAGTGATGGAGAGAGAGAAGGAGAGAGAGAGAGGGAGGGAGAAACTTGATAGCTAATACCCTAAAATGTAAGACAGATTATATAATTTTGAAGCACATACAATTGGCCTTCTTGATTACTTGAGATGCAGGGATACTAACTGAAGGACAAAAAACCAATTTTAACATTTTCAAACTGCTGTGTGAATGAACTTACAAGTGGAAGGGGCTGATAAGGCTGATGGAGCCCCTGAGCTGACACACTTATCAGCAACTACAGAATTGCTATGGATGGAAAGTCTGTAAAAGAACAGGCGACTGAGTGTAGAAAATATCTTGACCTAATATATCAAAATAAAAGCCTGTTCTGGTCCTGCAGATCCAGAATGAATATTTTGGAGTGAATTTTTTTCCTTCATAAGACTGCAGAATTTAATATGTCCTTTCATTTCAGTGTTCCTCTATACACCAGAAAGGAAACAATTCTTCAATGAATTACGTTTCAAAGACTAAAAAAACAGGCAGGGGATGATGGAAAAATCCTCAAATATTGAGATGTGACTTTTTGTGTAACCTAAAGTTTTCTCAAAATATGTTAGAAATTTTAAAATATAGGATGAGAACCACAATTGAACATTAATCCCAAAAGAAACTTAAAAAAAATTTTATTAAATGTGTAAATCACAGTTATCTAAGTGGCAGTTATATAAGAAAACAAAAGGTTCCAGTTAATCAAATGAATCTGAAGGTATTATGGTTTGTATTATGGTATAGATGTCCTCTGAAAGCTTTTTATGCCCACAGGTGGAGTTTTGAAGAAGTGATTGGATCATAACTGCATGATGTTCTGTCTCCCCTCTCCCTGGATCACTCCACTTCCCACTCCAGGGTCTGAGCGACCCTTTTCTGCTATGCCGCCATGCTTTGGAGCCAGCCAACTATGAAGGGGGCTCTATAAACTGCTAGGCAAAATAAACTTCTCTTCCTTTAATTTGTGGTTGTCAGATATTGTGGCTTAGCAAAGAGAAAGTAACTAAGAAGGCATATTTTCTTTTTCCTCTCTTGTCTTTTCTTTTCCTTTTCTTTTTTTTTTCTTTTCTTTTTTTACCTAACTCACAATCTCACGATTGCCAGACAAGCACTTACACCACAGAGCTAAATCCCTAGCCCCAGAAAGCATATTTTCGTTTTTTTTAAACTTTTATTTAAATAGAAAAAAAAGAACAACCAAACAAAACACAAAAAAGGGTAGCAACAATACAGAATTCCAAAGAAAAGATCAACAACAACAACAAAAAAAACCCACTAAGAAATCACTACTTGATAAGTTACATATTGTCATCTTGGAAATAGCTGTTCAAGTTACAAAATTAAAGCATACAAAGTACACATTCAAACAGTGAGGCTGTTAACAGTTCTGCTCAACAATCTAACAAAAACAGTAATATGGTCTTCTATCTTACACACCCAAACATACATGCAGTTATATCCTTTAGAGCACTTTCTTTTCCTCTCTTTTTTATAGTAGCAATTATGCATAGAGTTTTATTACTCCTACAGTTCTTATTACTTTTTACACTAGAGACACAATGCGATATTTATAAATATGGTTTTATTTATTTCACTAATGAGGATGGTCTCAAGTTGTCTCCATTTCCCTATGAAGGCCTCAAGATCATCCTTTTACATGGCTGAGTAATAAAATAGACATAGAGGTAGGCAGAGAATTCATGAACAAAATACAAAATGCACAGGAAATGCTTCAGAGAATCAACAATTGGGATCTCATATTACTGAAAAGTTTCTGCACTTCAAAAGAAATCACCATCAGAGTGAAAAGATAATCCACAGAATGGGAAAAAATTTTAGCCAGCAACCCCTCATACAAAGGACTTATATCAAGAACATATAAAGAATTGAAAAACATCAACCCCCCCAAATTCAAAGACCCTCTCCAAAAAATGGGCAGCTGAGATGAACACACAATTCTCATAGGAAGATATACAGATGACAAACAAATACATGAAGAAATGTTCACCATCACTGGTCATTCAAGAAATGCAAATTAAAAGAACATTGAGATATCATCTCACACCAGAAAGAATAGCTGCCATCAAGAAATCAACTGATAACAAATGTTGGCCAGGCTGTGGGGAAGAAGGAACACTGCTCCACTGTTGGTGGGAGTGTAGACTGGTGTAACCACTATGGAAGTCAGTATGGAGATTTCTCAGAAGACTAGGACTGGAAGCTCCATTCAACCCAGCTATTCCCTTTCTGGGTATTTTCCCAGAAAAACTGAAAAGTTCTTATCACAGTGATGCATGTGCAGCCATGTTTATAGCAACACAATTTGTAATAGCTAAATCTTGGTAAAAACCAAGATGCCCATCAACTTCAGAGTGGATGAAAAAGATGTGGTATTTTTACACAATGGAATATTACTCAGTTATGAAACAGAAAGCATATTTTCTGAAGGACAACCTTGTGAATTGGAAAGAGGTGTGAAAGTTAAGTTCTGGAGAGCAGAAAGGTGAGGACATACAGAAACCTCTACTCTTTAATCTGTATTGATATATGTAAAATGAATTCTTTCATCAATTTTTCCTCTTCATTTTCTACTGTAGTTCATTGTCGAAAGTTCACTGTTTAGAGAGATGGACTCCTGACAAAATGTAAGACATAGATTTTTATTGGTTGTCAGGGTTCTTTCATTTTTAATATGAAATAGCAGTAACAACAAAAAGCACTTTACTAACATACTGTGATATCCTTAAGTCTTAAGGAAAGAAACCAAGATTATGATTTTAGAAATCAAAGCCTCTTAGAATTTAACAT
>PVJX010034776.1:0-18701 GCA_004027295.1 Dolichotis patagonum | reverse complement strand
TTGACTTAAATATCCTTTGTTTCTTCCCGTTGCTGCCCTGGTAGCCACTGTTTTCTCTATTTGTATGTATTTGACTTTTTAAAAAAGATTCCACATATCTATGAGATTATACAGTATTTTTCATTTCATATCCAGCTTCTTCACTTAGCACGATGTCCTACAAATTAATTGATGTTGTTGCAAATGGCAGTTTCTCCTTTTTCAAAACTCAGTAACTGTGCTGTATCTCATAATTTTTATTCATTTATCTGTGGACAGAGAAATTTCATATCTTGGTTATGGTGATTAATGCTGCAATGAACATGAGAATGCAGATATCTCTTTGAGGCATTCATTTAATTTCTCTTGGGTATGTATCAGAGAGGGATTGCTGGATCATACAGCAGTTCAATTGTTAATTTTTGTGGAAACGTCATACTGTTTTCTTTTTTTTTCATACTGTTTTCTTAAATGTTTATCTAATTTATATTCCCACCAAAAGTGTAAGAGGTTCCCTTTCCTTTCTTCTACATGTTTCCTAACACTTTTTTTGGTGGAGGGGTAAAAGTTATCTTAATAGATCTGGTGGGATGTCTCTTGCAGTTGGGATTTGCATATCTCTGATGATTAGTGGTATTGAGCACATTTTAATAGGCTATTTTTACATAATCTTTAGAAAAACAAAGTGGTACCTCAGTTCAGGTACTTGATTCTTTCCATGATTCTGGTAGGAACTGAGTTGGATAAGAACTGAATCAAATTCAATGATGAGGTGCAATGCTGATGTTATAGGGAAATTTGATTCAATTCTGATCCAGCTTGGTTTGTAAACAAATTGTGGAAGAAATTGAGTTTGTGAATCAAGGTCCCACTGTATCAAATCCTTGGTCTAGTTTTTATTTGTTTTGTTGTTGTTGTTGTTGTTGTTGTTGTTGTTTTTGTACTGGAGATTGAACTCATGACCTCATGCTTGCCAGGCAGGCACTTATGCCACTGAGCTAAATCCCCTTGGCCTAGTTTTTAATTAAGGTGTTTTCCTGCTATTGAGTTTCTTCTATGTTTTGAATATTTCTCATTAGTGTATATGGTTTACAAAAGTTTTCTCTCAATCCATAGGCTTCTTTTTCATTTTGTTGATTTCTTCCTTTGCTGGAAGTTTTTGTTACTCCATTTGCTTAGTTTTCCTTTTGTTGCTTGTATTAGTGTAGTAGTTAAAAAAAATCCTAAAAACCTTAAAAAACCTAAAAAAATTGCCAAGGTCAAGCACTTAATTAAATCCTTGGAAAGTAGGCATTTGGCAACTAACTTGAATATTATTCTTAAAGATTGGAATTTTTAGCCTTTAGAAATAAGAGTCAAAATAATCAAAGAAACTTGTGTACATTTCTGATAGTTATGGTTTGTGTCTGGATGTCCCCCAAAAGCCTCATGCAGTTTTAGAAGGATTTTTTTTCAGAACCTAGAGTGTGCAATGCTGCGATTAAGGGTGTGTAATTAGTAAATCACTCCACTGATTGGTGTGGCATAATTCTGACAGCTATGAACGCTGTGAGTGCTATACCTGCCCTAGTGTAGGTAGCCTGCACAAAGTATAAGGGACAGAAAAGGTCTTGTCTCCTCTCCCTTGTTGCTTTTTCTATCTTGTGGGCACCATAAACTGTTCTCTGTGATGCCCCTGCACCAAGCCACCCTGCCTTGGATCCAGCCACTTGTGGACTGAAAGAAACCTCTATAAGCTGTGGGCCAAATAAATCTTCCCTGCTTTATCTTTGGGTGCTGAGTATTTTGTTTCAGCAATGAGAAAAGTAACTAAGATATTGATATAACAAAAAGTAGTTAAATTTCAATCTTCAATTTAACACATGCATTTTTATTCCTAAGCTAAATGTGATGTAAAAATATCACTTTGAATTAGCCCATTAATTTATTCCTTATTTCATAATTAATTTAAGGTTTGTTCAATAGTAGGAAACATTTATTTAATGTAAGTCAGATTCGTCTTTTTTTGATATGCATTACAGATGTTATTAAGGACTGATACATTTAACTAAGTTATAATGTAAATTTTAATTGTAATATGCTGACATAAATAATTAATGTATCTTATGACAATAACATTTTTATCTTATGTTGTGCAAAAATATGCCATGAAAAAAGAATTTTCAAAATTCAAGGAATTCTTGTTGCATAGCACTATAAATGTAGTTTTAAAATTAAAAGAGAGAGAGAAAGCAAGACTGATTGGATCAATCCAACAAGGTGAGTCTCTTAACATCCTTTCATGCAGTCACCATGTTTCTGACTCATATGCTATTTTTCTAACAGTTAGCACATGTCCCAATATTCCTTTAGCTGAATAGAATCACTAAATCCAAATCATCAGTCCACAAACTTGTGAACAAACTAAAGATTTTTTATTTTAAAAGCTGAGTTTGAATGTAGTTTGTTGCACAGCATAACCTAAAAATAGACTGCCACAAAGATAAGTGGTTTTGTTGTTTGCAGCTGACAGCCTTCTTCTAGATACAGCTTCTTTTAGTTCTTCTCATTAACTTAGAAACTCTAGAGCAATTCCTTCCTTAGTTTTGGGGCTGTTAGTAGAAGTGAAGTCATAGTGAAAGGTGCAGAAAGTTAAGCTGTAGGAAAAACATACCTGACTCATATGTTCTTAGATTTTAACATTTTATAATGTGTGATAAATAAAAAGAGAAACCAAGAAAGCAACTTTCACTAATTGTTCATTGGAGACTAAGAAATAAACACTAGCACAAAACATAAGTAGTCAGGTTTATACATCAGAAACATACATCACAATGTAGCTCGGTGGTGGCAAATCTATGGCACAAGTGCTGCTGTGGGCTGTTTGCATCATTGCAATCTCTAAAAGGCTTGCAATAACTGATGTAGATTGTTTTTTCAGACTGTAAGCATTATTTTATGACTTCTTGAGATGGGTGTGGTGTTACCAATGAACCCCTGATTTCCTGATGATAGCTTTGTTCCTGGTAAAGGGCATTGTCTCAATGTCTAACTACTCAGAGTTCTAGAGAACTCGGCAGCTTCATCGTTGAGACCACAAGAGCTAGATCTTCACCCTGCCACATTCAAGGGATCTTGCAGCTCTGCTGCATTTCATACCCACCTGAATCAGTGTAGGCCCTCTTACAATGATATCCTAGCCCTTAAACAAAGGATGGAGAGTAGTTCTTTCAGCAATTGCACAAATATGTTCATATTAGAGTCCTAACAGTAGATAGTATATTAGTCAGGTTTCCATTGCTATAACAAAATACCTCAGACAAGAAACTTAAAAAGATGAAAGGTCTATTTTGGCTCATAGCTTCAGATGTCAGTCCATGGCTGACAGGCACTGTCATTTTTGGGGGTCATGGGGAAACTACTGTTCAGGCTGGGAACACAGGATAGATTAAGCTGCTTACTTCAAAGTGGCCAGAAATCAAACAAAGTGGAAGACAAAGAGACTGACATGACACAATCCCTTCAAGGGCATACCCCCAGGAACCTAAAACCTTCCACTAGGCTCCACTCTTAGTAGTCTCCATCACCTTCCAATAGCACCAAGCTGGACAACAAATCTTAAACACATGAGCCTATGGGGAACACTTAAGATCCACACTGCCATTATTTTCTTAAAAAATAAGGGCATATGTGTCCCTTTGAAGGACATTGAGCCTCTTTACTTGGGTTGAGGGATAGAAAAGTCTATAAACAGGATAGTTCAGAAGCAAATAGAACAATTAAAACAAGAGGAAAGACATATGTAAAATGGAATTAACAGATCAAAAAGTAAACATAAAGTTAATTTTTAAACAATATCCTCGCTGAGTTAATATTTATCATTCATAAGTTTGTCTTCTGTTGCCAGAACAAAGGCCTCACTTATATAAGCACAGTACAATAGCCAAGCAGTGAGCATCTCTGCACTGAACCCCAGCTGCTGCCCTTCCTTCTGCTCCTGCAGACCCAACGAGAGCACGATGAAGAGGCTTCTTCTGGGTGCCCTGCTTCTCTCCATCCTCTCAGAGAGTGTGACACACTCAGGTAGGTCCAACTGGGAAGGACTTCTGAGTCTCAGGGAGTCAACGTACAGCACCTTTGTTAGCACTGCTGCTCCTCTTTTTAGGAAGATGTGAATGAAGGGTGATATCTAGCTTATAATCTCTGCCTAAGAATTTATCTCAGAATGTAGCCACCAGAGAAAACAAGCATTTATTATCTCATATTTTCTGTGGGCCTTGAAAGGGTGGTAGCTTAGCTGATGATTCTGATGTGGTAGTCAATCAGCGAAGGCTGTGTTCTCCTGTGAAGACTCAGCTAGGAGGATCTGCGTCCAACCTCAAGTGCACGGAGAGTCAGGATTCAGCCCTTTCCTGGATACTGTGAGGCAGGCCTCACTGTCTATCTGTCACATTCCCCACCATCTATTGTGGGAGGCCCCTTTAGTTCCATAGCATAGCACGTGGCTGGCAGTTGGCTCTTCCTTTGATGACTCATCCAACTCAGGGAGGGAAAGTGTTCTGTGCAGAAGCTACAACTTTCTCAGCATCTAATCTTAGAAGGCGCAGACCTCACTCCTGCTGTATTCTATTCCTCACAAGTGAGTCAGCCCATACCCAAGGGGAGGAGAATTATTTCATATCATATTTTTAAAGCTACCCCAGTTGCTGATGAATCCCAGGGCTGCAGAAAGGAGAACAGGGGTTTTGTTTGTAGTATAAGAACACCACCACCATTGTCCTGCAAGAGTAAGAAGGGCTGTAAGATTTCTGCTAGAGAAGGCACTCTCTGATCCATTTCAGGCATTTGGCCCATGCAGCATGAGAGGCAATAGGAAATCTTAGAAGTAGTTTGAACTTTAAATCAGAGACCCAGTTTCTCCCAAACAATTGAATGAACTTTTGTGAAGTCGCTAAACTCTGAGCCTCAGTTTCTTCATCTGTAGATTGGGAATAAAGATGACATCCACTAGGAAGGAATTATAAAGAAGACTGAGTGAGATCAGGTAAAGGCAAATGTACTTTGTGATAGGCAAATGTTATAATTGTTTTATTAGTTGTGATAAAGCTTCAGTTTGGGGGACACTTCCTCCCAACCTCCACCTTTGTATTATTGTCACTGAGGACAAGCTCATCTTCCGACATTTGAGATGTTCATTTCTCTACGGTATTAATATCAGTAACACAGTTTTTATTTATTCTATTTTATTTATTATTATTATTATTATTTTGGTACCAGGGATCGAACTTACAGCCTCTCGTTTGTCAAGCAGGTGCTTATACCACTGAGCTAAAACCCCTGCCCCTAGTAATAGTTTTTAAAATCTCGCTCTGGTTAACCCTGTTATTTTGCTCCATGTTTGTGTGTTGACAAGATTACAAATCATGCCGAGGATTTAGCTCAGTAGCATAAGCACCTGTCTGGCAAGTGCGAGGTCATGAGTTCAATCGCCAGTACAAAAAAAAAAAAAATTACAAATCACAAGTTCAGATAATTAAATCACAGAGTATAAATTTCCCTTCCCATCCTCCTAGTTCCCATTGTATTGACAGCTTAGATGCCTCGTTCCCTCTCTCTCTCTCTCCTTCCCCAAACACACATACATAGTCTCTTCCTAATATCCTCGCCTAAGTGCTCTGTTCCTATCCTTTGTCCAGAGTGAGCACTTCTTAAGCAGCCCTTGTCTCTAAGGAAAGATGCGTTCATGCTGTTTTTCCATTTCCTACTATGAAGCAAAACTAACCCAATTCAAGACTTCATAATACTTCTAGGCTATGTCTCCCTTGATTCAGTTAGTCATCATTCTTAACTTTATTTTCCAGACCATAGTATTTGTTAAATTTACTTTCCTCAGTAATGAAATACTAGTTCTTATAATGATTATGCCCGCCTCTTCTCTTGGGGCTTTTAAGAGGAAATAAGTCAATGCTAAGTAATTCTATGAGCTTGATGTTGCAGCCACAGGGAAACAGTGGGGAATCTGTCATTAACTGGCATCCAGGAGGTGCCACAGAGAATGGAGTGCCAGGTAGGGGTGCTGTAATGGTCTGGGCCATGTGGTTTGCACATTAGTCCTCAGACTTTGTGCTAACCACAAGTGTTGGTCCATCATAGCCAAGATAAACCATTAAAATTAGAACTAATTCCAGCCACAAATATCCCATGGGAGGAATCTCAGACCTTGATTAGTGGTGGGAAAATGTGAACTGCTTCATGTTTTACCCATTATGGTCGGTGAACCAGTGAGGCAACTGCTTTTCATTTTCTGTCACTGACATTTTCTTTCACACAGATGGGATCTGCAAGGAAGATGGAGGTGGGCTTGATACACAACTCTTTCTTTTTTCCCACTACTGGATATTGAACCCAAAGCCTTCTCACTGAGTTGTATCCTCAGCCCTTTCTATTTTTCATTTTGAAACAGGATCTTCCTTTAGCCCAAGTTGGGCTAGTACTTGGGATTCACCTACCTCAACCTCCTTGAGTGCTGAGATTACAGATGTAAAACCATACCAGACTAATAGGAGACACCTTTAATTTCAATTTGTAACAAGGTAGCTGAACCTACCTGTGCTTTTTTAATACTGACAGTAGCCTAAAGTCACTGAGCTAATGCACCGGAAGTCTGTCAACCCTAATATGCTGTCAGGAGGTAGTTTAAGGTAAGAGCGAATCAAACAAGTGTTGACAGAGCTTTTGCCACATTGTCTTTCCTCTGCAGATCTGCGAGGGAAGGTGCTTATTTTCCCTAAAGAGTCAGCCACTGCCTATGTGTCCCTGATACCCTCAGTGAAGAAGCCCCTGCAGAACTTCACGCTGTGTCTGAAGTCCTTCACGGATCTCACCCGCCCCTACAGCCTCTTCTCCTACAGCACCCGCTCCCAGAACAATGAGTTGCTTCTTTTTGTTGAAAAGACAGATGAATACCAGCTGATCATTGGGAATGCTGTGGTCACTTTCAACCCACCTCCATCCCCTTACAACCCCAGGCATATCTGTGTGAGCTGGGAGTCTGCCTCTGGGATTGCTGAGTTCTGGATTGATGGGAAGCTTTTGGGAAGGAAGGGGGTCAGTAAGGGGTATACTGTGGGGGCTGAGGGAAAGATCATTCTGGGACAAGAGCAAGATTCATTTGGGGGAGATTTTGATGCCAAACAATCCTTTGTTGGGGAGATATGGGATGTGTCTTTGTGGGACCATATGCTCCCTCTAAAAGACATGTGTGACTACAGTGATGGTGGCAATGTCCTGAACTGGCAGACCCTGATATATGAGGAAAAGGGCTATGTGGTGACTAAACCCAACCTATGGGTTTGAGCTTTGTTCTCTTCTGTCATGACTTATGTTTATGAAGTTAAATACATTAATTTTTTTCTGGCTCTGTTAAGATGGTAAAAACTACATTAAATAAAAAACAAAGGATAAGTAAGCCTTCGATGTGGAATATTTATTGTTGCAAAACTTACTTTGGGCAATTGTACCACAATTTGTTGTAGCATTGAACCTTGGAAACTGAGGGGAGCCTACTCCTCCCAGCATGGGGTACCAATCTTATAGAACCCTGGGATATTGTGGGAGCTCCCGTAGGAATACCAGGCCCTCAGATTCAACAACCTATGAAAACAATGTGCTTGCTGGGAGAGCTCTAAAGAATGGGCTATTTCAGTGAGCAGGACCTCCAAAGAGAATCTTGAAAGGGGCTTTCTGAGGAGCAAGACTGTGAAAAGAGTTTCCTCCGTACCTGCCCCAGAAAGGACTGCATTGTCAGGGAGACCCAGATAAAGGCAAAGATAAACCATCCTGGAGGTCCTTGTCACCGTGATCTCCAGGTGTACTCCTCAAAGTAAGTAGCTGTTCTGAGGAGACAAATCCTTTATTATTCCAACTCCATAAGCATTCAGATTTCCTTCCTTAGCCTTCTATCACCAAGGAACCCAGGCTTTTTGTTTTGTGGCAATGTAGATTTAATGCATTTTTGATGGGGTCCCTTGGGTAGTAGTATGTGGGAGGGTCTTTCTATTTCTTCTTTCTTTCTTCTTTCTTTCTTTCTTTCTTTCTTTCTTTCTTTCTTTCTTTCTTTGCCTTTCTTCTACATCAGCACTTTTGGACTAGAAGGTATCTTGAAAATTCTGCCTCTTTTTATCCCTAGGCCAAATAATTCTAAAATCTTAAACCTTTCTCACAAGTCAGGCTAACATTTCCCTTCAGAAGACAATAACAGTGGGACTTTGGAAATTCCCAGACTCTTGTTCAGAAAAGCATTGATAGTTTAAAGTAGGCACCCAACAATTCACAAAACGTAAGACCATCAGTGTAGCAACGAAGAGGGTAAAAACAAGACACAGATATCAGGTCTTGTTCTATACAGAAAAAACTAAAAATATGGGCTAATTTCCGGGTTCATTACAGCAAGAGTTAGCTAGAAAGTGCCATTAATGCTGTCTCCACAGAACATGTGTTATCCCCACAGAAAATAGACACAGTTCGTGTAGTAAAAATCAGAGGTCAGATGTGACAAAGTTGTTTACTGTTATATTGAACACACTGGCCATCCAGGCTCATTGAGGAAATATTCTATTGTGAACCTCAACAAAATTAGGGAAAAAAGTTTCACGGGTTCCCAAGCCAGGTAAAAGTGTTTAGAACTGATAATATTTCTTCTAGAGTGTCAGGGTCTGTTACTTTTGTCACCACCCAAAGAAGAAAGTGTACATCGTGTACATCAACCATGGCCTCTTTGAAGTTTTACAGTTCAATATCTATTTGACATTTAGGTTGATCTTTCACACATCACTTAAAATGGGAATTTGACGGCTCACTTTTCTGCCATAAATCAGCTGCTAACAAGGAGTTACCCCTTGGCTTGTGATTCTCCCCTAGTTTCACATCTTGGAAGCAGCATCTGACCATTAAAGGGGGAGTAACCATGGGACTAACTGTAGGTCCAGGAGAATGATGATAAAAGCAAGAGAGCAGGGAGTATAGCCTAGTAGTAGAGAACTTTTCTAGCACATGCATGGCTTTGTGTTCAATCCTTAGCACTGCAAAATAATAATAAATAAGCTTAAAATAAAACAAGAGTTAAGTCTGAGAGACTCCTGATTCTCTAATGCAAGCATACCACCAAATTTTGCAGCCTCTTGGGGTATAGGATGCGTGACAGTATCAGTTTTGTGAACTTAGAAAAATACTCAAACTATGACACTTAGTACAGCAGACCGGCCTTGATCTGTGAGGAATATGTTACAAGGTCCCAGGATATGCCTGAAATTCAGGGTGGTATTGAACCCTATCTCTACTATTTTTCCTACTCACCCACAACCATGATAAAATTTATTTTGTAAATTAGATACAGTAAGAGTTAAACAACAAGTAATGATTGAACAGAACAGTTAATATACTATAATAAATGTTACGTGGCTATGAGTTCTTTCTGTCTCACAAGATATCTTGAATACTGCACATACTGAAGAGTGAGTACCCATGTACTACACAGATACACTGGAACTAAGGATGATTCATGTCTCGGAGTAGAGAAGTGCACAAGACTTTATCGTGCTACTCAGAACAATGCATAATTTAAACTGGTGAATTTTTTATTTCTGGAAGTCTTCATGTAATATTTTCAGACCAAAATTGACCAGCCCACTGGATCTGCAGGTATGGAGGGACTACTGTATGTCTAACTGCCACAAAAAGGCTAGGCAAGAGGTTTTTTAGCAATAACACGGGAAAGGGCATCCTTGACCTCCTTGTTCCTCAAAGTGTATACGACAGGGTTAAGCAGTGGAGTAAAAATGGTGTAAGTCACTGAAATCAGCTGGTCCTCATCTCTAGTGTTCTCTGATTTGGACTTGAGGTAGGCAATGGAGGCACAGCCATAATGGACAATGACCACAGTGAGGTGGGAAGCGCAGGTTGCAAAAGCTTTCTTCCGGCCCGCAGCAGAGGCAATCTTGAGGATGGCGGAGATGATGAGGATATAGGAGATGAAGACCAAACCCATAGGCACCACAATAACCATTGAGCTGATGATAAAATTAATTATGTCATGTACAGTGGTATCAGCACAGGAGAGTTTCATAACTGGGCGGATGTCACAGAAATAATGGGCCACCTCTCTATCACAGAAAGGCAGCCTGAACACAGATGAAATCTGGATTATAGCCACAAGCAGCCCAATGCTGCAGGCCCCCCAGACCAGCTGGGCACATACTTTTTTGTTCATGATGGCTGCGTACCTCAAGGGGTTACAGATGGCTACATAGCGGTCATACCCCATTGCCGTGAGCAGAAAGCAGTTGTTGATGGCCAGAGTGATGAACAGGAACATCTGGGTGGCACAGCCTGCCACAGAGATTGATTGGCTTGGGCCTACAAGACTAGAGAGCATCAATGGTACAATGACCAACGTGTACACAGTCTCCGAAGTGGAAAGCATACTGAGAAAGAAGTACATGGGAGTGTGCAGGTAGCGATCAATGCTGATGATTATCACAATGACAGCATTGCCAACCAAGGTTAAAAGGTACAAGGTAAGAAACACCACAAAGAGGATAAGTCTGTGTTCATGAAAGCTGGAGA
The DNA here is from genome assembly GCA_004027295.1 of Dolichotis patagonum. NCBI lineage: Eukaryota > Metazoa > Chordata > Mammalia > Rodentia > Caviidae > Dolichotis > Dolichotis patagonum. Next base: position 8,120 of record PVJX010034776.1, on the reverse strand, counting down.
AAGCCTGGAAAACAAACTCACTCACCACTGTGAGGTTTTCTCTCTTCATGAATAAATTCCAGATCAAAACTATGGAGATTTAGATGGGTTAGAACACATCAGTGCTCAAAGCTTTAAGAGGAGAAACTCAAGGAGAAGGAGATAAGATCCTGTCCATGGATGAACAACAAGTTAATGAGGACTATTGTACATCTATCTGTGAATAAAGAATAGAAAAATAAAACACAATCACAAAGCAGTTTCATATATGGTACTTTACACATAAAGATATGGAAAGATAAATAAGATGGAACAGGATGGAAAATCGACAGTTGTGACAAGTATGGACAAATTTTCCTGGTGGGATAGAATACAGGTGCTATGGGGAAACTTAGCTAAAATAATAGAAAATGCATAATTAACTTTGAAAGGAGTTCTGTGTTAGCTTATTGATTCAGATTCTGTTGTCTACAGTTTGTTTAAATCAGAGCACTCTTCGTTTTCTTAAAGATCTTCCCTTCTGAGTTATCTGACGTGGCAGTGCCCTCTTCTCCAACTTAGCCCAAGCATCTGCTTTCTCCCTGTTCTACTGGTCTGCATATTTCATGAATCCTTGTCACAAATCACTCAACAACTTCAAGTGTGACTGTCCCCCACAATTTTAAAATAAAAACAAAACTTTGTTCCCTCTTTTTTCAATACCTACCTGAAGCCTCCTCTTCCCTGAAAGCCTTTTCAGGGCTGAGTGCACCCTGCCCGTTCTAACTCCTTGTGTTGCTGAGTGTTGGCCAGCGCCTTGTTACTCTGGCCTCTATACATTTCCATGCACTTTCTAGCTTGAATTTAAATGCAAATTTTCACAAGTAGTCTGTTGCTCTACTGGACTAAATGTGTCTTCTAATTTTTCAGGATTATAAGCAAAGTAACTTTGGAGAAACCAAAACTTCTATTCTCTGGAGGCTGACTGAGAATCAGAAAGCTCTCATTATTAAAAAAAAATGTGCAATAATAGTAATAAATATTATTATGACTTTTTTTACTTTTATAGATTTATTCCATTTATTAATATCATAATAACCTATATAGTTACCTACATAAGGTAACCCCATATTGTAGTTAAGAAAACTGTACCTGTGGTTACATGATTTGTCCAAATTAACTCAGTCTTCCTATACTAACATGACAGTGATTTGTTGTACTAAACCCCAACTATCAAAGAAGTATCATGATAAAAAAAGACAAACAGGAAAGAAGGTAATTCTTTATTATTTTTACTGGAAATAATGCATTTTTCCATACTTTGGAATGAGACTATCTGAGGGAAACATCTGGAAAAATCAAGAAAACTGAAAAAAAATTTAGGAATTTTTCACCTAGATTAGTTGAGGAAATATTAGCACATTAGTGACTACCCATAACCATTCTACTTGACTTAATTATTTTGACTTCAGCTATTTATTATTAAAGTGATCAGAGATATTATCAGTCTATTCATACAAATTTTTTCTTACTAGTTATAATAGTGAAAACCATGACAATGTAAATAAATAATTAAATTAATTACAACATATCTTTGTCATAACTATGCAGTTATATAAAATCTAAATATTGCTGATATTAAAACATTATATATAGGTAGGTAGACTGTAATTTCATAAAGATAAAAAGAAAATGAACACAAGAAAGAATTGAACAAAGAAAGGAAAGACATTGACACAAATGCCACAAAGAGCAAATATACCAAAATGCAAAAATGTTTTTACTTGAATAATGTATGAAGAATCTGAAATTACCTCTTCTTCTGTGATCTGTATACAATGTAGAATTTTAAAACCTAATTATTCTCTCATAAACACAAACATAAAATAGCTAAATGTTTCTCCAAAATGATTGTGGAGAGTATTGAGAAGGAAACAGAAGAATGAGATAATTTGCCTTGGAGAGGGAAATATTGACACTATCATGTAGGACCAACTTACAGTCTCTGGCTAGGCTTTGTATAGAAACTTGAGCATCCAAAAATAAGATCCAGAGGGAATTAACTTCAATGTTTAAAATCCATAATTGCTAAGAAAGAAAAACTTTGTAAACAGTACTGGGATTAGAATGTGGCAAGTGAGACCCTCATTACAGATACAAAATTTAAGGGAATGACAAAAGATAAAGACGACAAAGATGAATAAGATATTAAGACAATACTAAAAGCAAGGCAAACATTCATTATTGACCAAATATCATAAGGCTGCCTGATACTATTACTGCAGCAGGATGCAAGTAATGGACTAAAAGCAGATTTTTGAAGTTCCTTACTAAAGATATTGAAAAAGAGAAAAATAAATTTCAAAATATCAAGAAAAATGTAAAGCCAAATATGTGCTTATTTTCCTTAGAGATGTAGGGATAAGATAATTTTTAACCATTGTTCTGTAGCTGGAATTCATGAAATATTAAACAAAGTAAAACAAATGTTTATGCAACTGGAAAGTCAGCCCTAGTCACACTAAGAGGAATAAAACAATAAATAAATGCATTAGGTTCTAGTGGAGAGAACATTAAACTGAACTCAGCATCCTGACTGCTTTTCCTGCTCTCATCACCTCCCAGGAAAATGATTCAGCCAGATGAAGAGACTAAAGGGGAGGTGACTGACACCAGGATAGTAGGACAGTAGCAGCCAAAAAAAGGGCATTAGTTCCCTTTCTGGGGATTTCCTGTTCTGGGTCACTGAGAAACACTGCATCTCACCAATGGAGTCTGATTGTTTGGCCAAAATTTTTCTCTATAACTAAAGAATTTCTTTCTGGAGAAATTACTTTCTTTCGAACCCGACAACAGATTTGAAGCAGGAGGTTAGTCTTGCTCATTTCATTAGTCAAACCTTTCCAGGTGAAAGCCGTTTGGAAAAAACTCATGCTCAGTAGTTTTGAGTCTGTCAAATATAAACCCAGAGTTAGGAGGCAATGTAAAAAGCACAGTGTTCCTCACAAATAGTCCCCCAAATTCTGCTTCAGTGCTTCCCGTGATTGGAAGCTCATTATCTTATGTTAGCAACCTCCTTTTTTTGTAAGATAGTAAGTTTACTTAGAAAAACAAAACTTGGCTTTTTAAATTGTAGAACGCTCACGGGACGGGAAACCCATCTGTACAGAAGGGTATAAACAAAAAGTTAGGTTTTTCTTTCCTTACATTCTCTGGTCTAGAGGTATTCATGGTTTTTGTTTTGCTATTGTTATTTCTGTCTATTAATTTTTTACTATATAACCATGCATTTTCTATATCATTTCAGTTTCATACAAATGGAATTAGGTTGCACATATCAGTTCACTTCTAGCATTTTCTATTGATTGTATCTTTGATACTTTCAATCACAGTATTATACATCTGCTTCACTCTTCATTTCCTGTGGTACATACTATTCCATTATATACATCTATAGAGATGTCGTGAAAGTAGTTTTATTACCTTTAATTCTTAGGTGTTTTTTTTTTTTTTTACTGACTTGACATCTATCTTCTTGCTCCTCTTGTAGCATTCCACCTATTTCTCCTCAACATGATAAGTTTTCAAATATTGAAGCCTATTGTCATGTTATTCATTTCACGTCCTTGAGTCCATTGCCCCAGCCAGATGAGCATGACATAGTATAACATTAATGAACATGACATTTCATATAACCAGCTGCATACAGAAAACCAAAAGGAGAGAATAGTAAGATTCTGAAACGTATATATAGTATCCCATTTTCACTTACTCCTTCCACTATCCACTTACTGTTTTTGACTTTGACAATCAGAAGGAGAAAGAAGTGCTTTCCAGAGAGCTAAAAGTATCTGAATTGACTCAAGAATACAAGTGAAACAAATTTACATTCAAAAGTCATTTACAGTGGAAGCTAAAACCCATGAAGTGGGAAAAACCCAGCCCTCTCAAGTATCAAAAAGTATCTCAAATTGTTGCCAAGTTCCTTGAGGATGGGTCACTGGTTCCTTTGGCCTAGTACATGGCCTAAGGAAAAATACAATCTCCTAAACTGCAGATTTAGAGTTTTGAATACTTAATTAAAAAAATAGTGAATCCCTTTGCCCCAAATCTCCTAGGCCCACTCCTTTGAGAATTCCTCTGGGATTCTACAGGGTAAGGAACATGGAAGCTGGGAGCTGGTCTCAAGTGTTTCATTAGGAATTTGTGTAGCTGGTGAAAGAGATGTTTTCATTAGTTTACTAGTTTGGGGCATCGTTTGGGTTTCAGATACTAAAATTGCATTGAGCTGTAGTCAAGTAAATCACATGAATAGGAAATAGGCTTACAGTGAGAAAACTCTAAATTTAGTTTATTAGTATTAGAGAGCATATAGCTTCATAAAAGTTATTCACATACATACAATAGTGGCAAGCAAAGGGTATGTAGTGACCAGGGCTTTTCTGACCCACCCTCACCCTAAGGTCAGTCTCAAGTTTCACTTACAAACATCTCAACTTGACTATATCTTTGAGAGAAATTCATAACCCTCAATGAAAATCGAAGAAGGTATTGTCAGAGCCCCTCCTTGTGGTCCATTCTGTGACACTTCTGCAGAGAAAATAGAACTATAGGGGATCTTCAAGAAATCTAATTTCTGATTCCCCATCAAGTGACCTCCAGACTCATGGGGAAAATGAGAGGAGCTATTTCAACTCAACTTTGTAAGTGGAGATTGCCATGAAGATCTTCAATCCAGACTAACAATTTTAGTTCTGAAATGACTATGTTTCCCCTCTGATTACAAAAATAATGCACCATCACCAGAGAAAACATGGAAAAGGAAAAATAAGATCATGTAAATGACTTCTGATCCCCAATTTAGAATAGACATCATTAATATGTTGGTTTAAATATTTGTATGCATTCATGTATGTATTTCTGTTTATAAGCACATATATTTATGTTCATTGGACTGATTGTTATTTATGTAGCTGCTATAGAAGGGATGTTTGTCTCAAAGTCCAGGTGTTGGAAATTTAATCCCCAAATCCATTTATTGATGAGTTTTTACATGTGAGGCCTTTGGGAGATAATTGGCCTTAGATTTGGTCATGACCGTGGAGACCTATCATGGTATTGGTGACTTTCTGTGAAGAGGTAGGGAACCTGAGCTAGCATGCCTGCTCTGTCTCATCACCCGGTGCCCTCTGCCACCTTATGATACAGTAAAAATGTTCTCATCTGATGCTGGTGCCATACTCAGACTTCCCAGCCTCCAGAACCATAAACTAAATAAACTTCTATTCCATGTAAATTCTTCAGCCTGTGTTATGTTGTTATAGCAACAAAAAATGGACAGTAGCATCTCTTCTTAATGTGAGGTCATGCTATCCAAGAGTTTTATAACCTGTTTGATTTTTCTCTTAGCATATTGTGAAGCATTCCCATATCAATAAACATTTTCAGCCCTATAATTTTAAATAGCTGCCTTGCCTTCTATTATAAGAATACCTTTTATTGTAGTATGGTTTGTTTGAATCAAGATTCAAATAATCACCACACATTGCCTTGAATTGTTAAGTCTTTAAAGTGTCTTTTCATCTGTTCCCAGGGTTTCTCAGCAGTAGCACAGTTGACATTTTAGGACCAGTTGTTTTTTGTCATATGTGAACATGAGGGAAGCAGTGAAAAGGAGAGACTGTCCTGGTTATCACAGTATCCATGGCCCTAGATGTCAGTACATGTCAAATGTCAGTAGCATCCTTCTTCCTTTTTCCACTGCATCAGAGAAATTAAAAATATCCCTAAATAGTATGAAATAGCCGGGGATTTAACTCAGCAGCATAAGTGCCTACCTGGCAAGTGTGAGGTTATGAGTTCAATCCCTCACACACCTGTCAAATTGATATAAATAATATCAAATATACCCTAAGGGCAGGGAGTGTCAAGAGCATTCTACCATCTTTCCAATTTTTCTTATTTCATTGAGATGTCAAGATACCAAATTGGATTTCTGTATCCCTGTTTCTATTGTTTTGCTCTATAAAATAAAAAAAAAAATGAAAGAAACCTGTTGATGTCTTGAAGTCGAAATGCCACTTATTTGTTGTATCACTGAACTTGTTCTAGCTTCTATACTTCTTAGAACTTACAAGTCTTAGAACTTACAGTAATTGTAAATACTTAATTGAAATTAAAATTATTAAGCTATGTTAAATTATTAATTTAATTTAATTATTGAAATGCTATAAATTGTATTATAATATATTAAACTGTGAAGCATACTAAACCAATAATAAGAAAACGCAGTCCTGTGCTCCCTACCTGTGCTGTAGTTAGACAGGTTGCTCATAGAGTGGTGGTCCCATGCAATTATGTTGCCCAGTAACTCATAGCCACCTTGGTTTGTATAAGTCATCTACAATGCTTGTGCAATGAAAATTTGTCTAATAACACATGTCTCAGAACATATCTCCATCCTTAAACAATACATAAGCACATAAAATTCACCATATATATCAATTATAAATCTTACAGTCAAGTTCAGTTTTCAGATGTAACAGATAGCATTGTAGAATACCAGTTACATTTTAATTAAAAAATATTAATTTTTTAAAGTATATGTCAAATATTGACTGGATCATACTTATACTAAATTAAAATATCATTTACTGAAATTCAAATATAGTAGGCTTCCTGTATTTTTTTTCAATCCTAAGTAATAAACATATAATTTATAATTGTTAAACATTGGGAAAAGACTTATAAAATGCCCATCACCAGATAAGTAGACAAAGAAAATGTGATATTTATGTACAATGAAGTATGACTGTACCATAAAGAAGGATAAACTTGAGGCTTTCATAGGTAAACGGATGCACCTTGAGAACATGATGTAAGTGAAATAAATCAGACATCCAAGTTTAAACACCATGTGGTTTCTCTTACATGAGAAACTCAAAATATAAAGAGGAAAATAAAGGATGGATAATAGGAAGTAGGCAAATCTTTTTCAAATGCAAAAGGGGAAAAGAGATGAGAGGGAAGAAAGAAAGTGAAAAAGATTTTAAAAGATAATGAAAGAAAAAGTGGAAATAGAGCTTTTTTCAAGTGGAAAGGGGATCAAGAATTTGAGGGTACAGGGAGGGATAGGAAGGAGAAGGGACACAAAAGGTTTACAATGTTCTATGTTCATGCATAAATGTCCCTAGATAAATGTAATAATTATGTGCTCTAGACATGTGCTAATAAAAAAGGACATAATTTAAAAAGTCAATATTTCTGAGAGTTAAAGAGGCATATATTGTCTTGGTGTTCTACTTACGGAAACTAATTTCAAAACATCCCATTCTACTCCCTAAACAGTTATTATCTTTCCAGGCAATTATTGTTTGTCAGTTTAAAAAATGAAATTTAAATACATACAAAAACTAACTGATTAGCATTTCAAATGGTATTAGCCTGATCCTTCATTCAAATTGATGTAATCAACTTTTTATCATTGATTTAATCTGTTGGTAACTTTTGTGTAAATCAGTTTTTTATTAAAGTTTACAAAATATTGTTTTATTATTTAATTTCTACAATTATTCAGTGGCATGCTTTTGTATAGTAGATTCTTTTATCAAGCTGGTCTCAGGTGGAAACTAGGAATAAGTAGAATTGGAACCCAAACCTGCATCTTCTGAGTCTTCTGTACATTCAGTCACATCCCATGGTGGTAAAAACCATATATCTTGACCACCACTGGAAGACCCTTTCCTCTGAGTTCCCAGCACAGGCAGAGAGAGCCAGAAGATCCAAGGACCTGCCCCTGCCTGCGAGGCACTGCCACCGAAAGGCCCTTTCCTCTGCATGTCCAGCAAGGGCAGAGAGAGCCAGAAGAAGATCCACCTCTGCCTACTGGATGCCACCACTAGAAGGCCCTTTCCTCCACATGCCTAACACAGGCCAAGGGAGACAGACAGATCCACCTCTGCCTGCTATTTACCACTGCCAAAAGGCCACATCCTGAAGGAGGCCAGTGTGGACAGAGAGAACTAGAAGATCTGCCTTCACCTTCAGGGAACTGCCACTGGAAGGCTCCTTCCTGCAGGCAGCCAGCAAGAGCAGGGACACATAGCCAGGTAAGCCCTGTGCATCTATAGGCCCCCATTGGAGGTCCTTGGTTTCCTTAGGCA
>PVJX010034775.1:0-18688 GCA_004027295.1 Dolichotis patagonum | reverse complement strand
GACTTTATACTATTGTGTTATGTTTGATATTATTGTAATTGAAACTATGCTCAACTATAGCAGAGTTAGAGATATGGTGTTAGATACTGTTGATGTCCAGTTGACTTAATGTAAAGTACTGTGTTGCCTATGTTGTCCTCTTCTGATCTGCTCTGTACTACCCCCTTTTGTTTTATTCTCTTTTAAATTAAAAAAAAAAGGACAGGAAACAATATCTGGATAAATGTTATAGATGGGACACTAAGAACTGGGAAAAGTCCTGTTATCTGTAGAAACTTCCTTTTTGCTTCCTTGCTAAGTCATCTCTTCCTTGGAAGTCTGGTCATACAGTGGAACAAAGAACATTCTCTCTGCCAAGCATTTTTCCCTATAAAACCTACTCCTTGCAGTAACTGAGCTTGAAACAGAAGACCACAATGTTCTATTATCCAGACAGCTACCACTGGACACTAAAAGTTGCCTCTGCTAAATTCCCTGTTGAGCCCACTACCCCTGTACCTTCTGACCTCCTGTCTGTCCCACACCCATGGACTTTCTGGCTACAACCTGCTGTCACCGTACTGATTTTCTGGTAGTAAGTCCTCATGAACTCTATTCCTTTTCTGTTAGTATATTAATAAAATTTATTCTTATAAGCTATCGTTGAGTATTTTCTTCCATCTCTCAACAGCCTATATTATTGCCCAGCACACTTCAGCTGTAAGCAAGATAATAGCCGGTAATGATGTGGTCTATTTTCTTTGAAAAAATAAAGTAAAACCTCTCAGGTATACACTGACGGTCTTGTAACATATCCCTCAAGGATAAGGAGAGACTTACAGTCTTCTTTTAAATTTTTTGGCATCTCTATCTCAGTGAAGAAGACTATAGATAGAGTATATGTTAGACTGCTATGTTTAGGAAGAAGATAGTACAGAAAGAACGCCTCAATTACAAGCTATCTAATCAGGTAATCATTTTCAAGTGAAGCTGCGGATAATTTATAGACTGGTAAAGGAGACAAATTGAATGAAATGACTATAGGACTAATGAGTCATTATTTCATATTAAACATAAATGGAAAAAGAGTCTGGGGGAAATTATGGTAGCTACAGGAAAAAAAGTTCTTCTCTCTGGGCATTTCACCCCTTACTCAATATCCTCACCACCAAACACAAAAATCATCTAACACAACAAAACCAAAATATACATGCATTATCCACAGCAAGATTTCTAACTGAACTGCAACATACAATCATGTAGGGACAAGCCAACTACAGGAAACAGATCTGGATACAGGAAATACACAAAAACACGTGGGAAGAAATCAAGGGAAGAAACTGGTGATTTTATGGTCTCAATAGTAAGAGAATCCTATGATTGTCATCAGAAATGCTGATAGGAGCAAGAAAGTGTTAGAACAGACACGACACACTAGAGTAAGAATTAAAAGATGGTCTTAGGATGTTAATGGGCCTTGTAGTCTACAAAACCTTGATGTTTACTAAACTAAAACATCCTTGCACAACAAATACCTATACATAGTGGGATTTAAAAACACAATTCAGTAAATAAAAATAAGACATGAAATAAGAATTTTAGAAATTATATTGCCATTTTAAAAATTACATCATAAAAACAATAGAAGAGGATGAACATTGGAGTTTTGAATCTAGAAAAGATATTCTAATTTCCCCTTTCACCTTAAAGAAGACATTTACTATTTTTAAAAATGAATGAGAAGGGAAAATTTAAAAAATAAGAAAAGAAAGAAAACATTGAAACAAAGCTATTGTAAATGAGGAGAAGGGAGGGGTTGAAGGGGAGTAGGGGAATGGGAAAAAAAAGCAAGTTTTATCATGTACAGGGACAAATTCTCTAGGATGAACATAATCATTATATATATATATATATATATATATATATATATATATATATAAAATGTATCAATAAAATCAGATTTTTTTAAAAAAAATGAGTTGTAGAAATGTATTCCTGCGAAATCCAACAGAACATTAATAGAGGAGAAAAACTAATGATGAGAAAAAGTCCCAATGGATCCCAAAACATATTTAAAAGGCATATGGATAAAATAGATAAAAAATGTGACACAAGTCAATTTAAAAACACAACACAGAATTGAAAAACTCAAAATCAAAGTAATTGGGGAACAGAAAGATTTGAAAAGGGAGATTATTCAATAATTGCTTTAAAAATCTTTTTTTTGAATGAAGGTCAAAGTACAAAAAATACAACTTTAAATAAACATAATGGATGATTTCTCCTTGAAGAACTGGCTTATTTCAGATGCAGAAAAAGAAATTAATGAGATGTTCTTGTTATATCTTACCATACAAGAAAGCTAGCATTAAGTATCAGGATTAGTGTGGATGTTTTAAGAGCACATAGGAATCAATCTGAGTAGATTCTAAGTAGTATCTGTGGGTTTAAGAAGGAACAATATGCAGCAATAATTACAATAATCTTAATTAAAAAATCAAAGAAACAAAAGGTCTAATTTATCAACTTTGGAAGATGCTTTGAAGTCTTTTTTCTTTCAGTTTGTTTTTTGTTTCTTTTAAACTGGTTATAAAAGGAAAAGAAATACTTGTCCTAACTTTCCTATTTCAACTATAACTCAGGGCAACCAAATATTTGATGAAGGGAATATTTCACTAAAAACTAAAGACCAATAATATAGTTGTTAGAACATCATTATTTGGCAAATTTTAATAAATTAATAAGTGAGGGCCTTATCATTAATGCCTGCAACATCTCAATAAAAAAGACATAGTTTATAATGTTTTGAAATTAATCAGCATTCCCTACAAAGTAGATATGTCAAAAAAATCAGACCTGAATCTGGTTAATTTTCTAGGTCTTTCTACAAACTGAAGTAAACAAAGAGACCAAAGAGGCACAGTAACTGGTTAATCCTGAAGAAGTTTCAGTATAATCCAAACAACTGAAGATTTTAAAGAATGAATGATTTGTGTTCAAAAATGAACAAAAAAAATTGCAAGAAAATAAGAACAAATAGAATTCTTTCTAATAATGTAACAAAGATGCATGTGGATCCAAAATAACAGTGTAATAAAAAGTCTATCAGTTCATTCTTCAAACAAATAATTGTTAAGAAGACAAAAGTAGATTCATGAGACAAGAAAATGTATACTGACTGAATATTTCTTGACATAGTAAAAAATATTTCTTGATACTAATAAGTTATAATCAGTTTAAAGTGTATGACAATAGTATAGTTGTCTTTAAAAAGTGGAGTTCTTACATTTTAGTAATATATGGTTTTGCTGAAAAAAGAGAAGCTTGAAATTCACTTCAAAATCATTAGAAATTATGGTAGTAATTATGGTAAAGAAAATGAACCATACAATAATTGATATATGATAAATCTGATTAATGAACTTTACCATTCTCATAGAAATTTTGAATTTTTCATACTAAAACATTGTTGATAAATGCAAATGGATTAAAATTTCTTAAGATAAGAAAACAAATAATTTGTAAGGAATCTTTGCTTCTTGTAATGAATTCTAATAATTCTGCCCATTTCTTAAAGTCTGGAACCCCACACTCACATTAATCTGGGATCTATGTGTACTAAAATAGGTAATGACAATGAAAAGCCTCTTAAGTCTTACAGAGAGCTCAATAAAGAAGAGTAAAGCCTCCTTCTAGGTCTGAAGCCCATGGTGTACTGTCAATATAATGCAAACAGATTTTTAAAAATCTGAAAACAAGTAGTTACTTTTGCATAAACAAGTAGTTACTCTTGCATAAACTTATGCATTAATTTTTTTAAGTATCACTTGATTAACATACATTCAAAGTCTAGAAATAATCAGCCAGCCTAAAATTAAATTAATTCTACTTTGGTCATGATAGTAAATCGTTTAGTCTTCTTTGCTTTACATTGTCATGAAAGGTGTGAAGGGTTCTATTAACCATTAATGTTAGGACTTACAGTGGGTTTTTCTGTAGCTCACTTTCTCTACACTCTACCTAGTCTCAAGAATATCTGCTGTGGGACCCATTTATTTCACTTCTCAGATGACTGTATATATCACATCTCATCAACTAGACTGCAAACTCATTTAAAGAGACCAGCACTATTAAAACTGAATTAATTTTATTTTCCATCTCTATATCAGTCTTTTCTAAATTAATACTTTTCACTACCTGTCTGGCTATAACAATGAGATAAACAAATCTATTATGAGCAAATAAAAATAATAGTATAAAAGTACAACTATGAGAATGAAAGTATCACTGGAAATTCCTGACTACAAAATAAATTACCCTGAGAAATACTGACCAATCTATTGATTGTAAACAAATGCTTGTAATTTGATATTTTTAAAATTCATGATTTAGGCAGAGGTTACAACAATTTTTTTTTTTCTAAAATGAAAGAGAGACCTAGAATAGAGCTCAGCATCACAATGCCTGCTTGGCAAGTGTGACATTATGAATTCTATCCCTGGAACCAAAAAAACAAAGACAAAAACAGAAAACAAAGAGAATATTTCATAACTAAATATTTCAAGTTCAAATAACATTTAGTTTTATTAGTAATTAAAAAGATATAAAATATTCATTCAGTTTTCTAAATGATTCAATTTATATTTTTTTCCTAGGAAACAAACAATATTTATAAATTTACTACTGAACGTCACCAATCTCCTATAATTGTCACAGATAGGTATCAGCATGAAATCAAGTCTTTCTTGATATCAAATTCAATTTTAAAATTCTTAATGCTACTTCTCAAGAACAAAATAAGGTTAAATTATAAAAGCACTTACGATATAATGAAAAGTGACCCTTAAGTTAACACTCAATGTAGCATGGCCTTCAGATTACCACAGAACTACAATGTAGGTACCCAAATGGACAATTAAACCACAGCCCTTCTTCTCTCTTTAAAGTCATTGGAAATGAACTTGTCACCTGACCTTTGAGATTGTGCATGAAGGCCACAAGTAGGTTCTTTGCTACTTTCAATTCTTCTGCCCTCTTCTTCAGATTCAGGAATCATGACTCTCAGAAAAGTATAATCAGCACAAACTATTTGTGTACAGGGCAATTTAGTCTACTCTTGCAGCCAAGTTACTCAGAATAAACAAGTTGGTTTACATGATGGTTAGTTTATTTGAGGACTTTGGTAAGAGGGATTTCAGTTTAAGCAAACAAGGCTTGTCAAGAGTTTGACATACTCTTGAAAATCAAATTGCAATGTATAAACAAAACCTTGTATCTGATCTCAGACTCAGAATTTTACTTCTTTAAGCTTAGAGAAAATATATAAATTTTTAAAAAAGGAAGTTGGGCAGAAAAGTGTACAATAATTTCTGTCCTTTTCATCCCCTAGAAGCATATCTTCTCCTTTTTTTCAGAAAAATATATGTATTGTATTAGGTAATTTTAAATCATTTGATCACATCTTTAAACTGATTGTTTCTCTGTTCTTTTGCAAATTTTAAAGAGAATAAAACAAAACAAACAGAGCAGAACAAAGCACATCAGAACAAAACAGTGCAAGCAACACAAGATTTCAAAACGATACAAGAGGAAATCAACAATGGCTGCCATAATGTCTCTTGTTCGCTTTGAAATTGCTGTCAATACCTTGACACATATTTAAATCAAGTAATACAGAACAGACTAAAACTAATCCAAACAAAGAATAAAAGCACTACTGAACTTCAAAACAAGGCGATAGAAAATTAGCAGTGGCTACCATAATGTCTCGTTTTCTTTAAAGTAGCTGATCATACCATCACATGTAATAAAATCAGTATTTGTAAATCATTTAGGAAAAGTTCTAGGCATGTTTAAGGCTATACATGTACATCTATCCTTTCTGTATTAGAGGGAAAAACAAAATATAAGAAAAACAAGAAACAAAAGGGACAAATAATAACAAAGACCCCAAAACAATAACAATATAGGCTTTCAAAACAAAGTGGTAGGAACACATAACTAAGGTTGTTATTTTGCATAGTTATCTTCAAAAGAATACTCAGACTACCAGAAATAAACATGCAAAATTTATCTAAACCTATGAATGTTAACTGTTTTTTCCTCCAAGAACTAATAGAATTAGTAGTATAATCATTTACCTATCTTAAAAGTATATATACAAAATTATATCTTTTTTTCTTTTCTCCTTTTTCTTATCTGGGCTGCTTTTTTCCCTTTGAGCAGTTTCTTACCTTTTCACAATATTTATCTCATTTACTCTTTCAGTTTCTTACACTAGGGAGAAAATATGGTATTTACATATGTGAGTTTGATTTATTTCACTTATTAATATGATCTCAAGTTGCATACGTTTCTCAAGTTGCATACGTTTACCTATAAAAGCCTCAACGTGATCCTTCTTTATAACTGAGTAGTACTCCATTGTATAAAAATATCATATCTTTTTTATCCATTACTCCATTGGTGGGCATTTGGGTTGTTTTCACTATTTAGCTATTACAAATTGTGCTTCTATAAACACGGGTACACATATATCACCATGGTATTATGTTTTCAATTCCTCTGGGAATATGCCCACCAGTGAAATAAGTTGGGTCAAATGCGACTTCCAATCCCAGCCTGTAGAGGAACCTCCAGATTGAATTCCACAGTTGTTACACCAATCTACAATACAACCAACAGTGCAGAAGAGTTTCTTTTCCCCCACAGCCTCTCCAGGGTTTGTTGTTGATGGTTTTCTTTATTCTGGCCATTCATTCTGGAGTGAGATGGGATCTCAATGTGGTTTTAATTTGCATTTCTCTAATGGACCAATGATGCTGAACATTTTTTCATGTATTTATTTGCCATGTGTATTTCTTCAGCTGAGAACTGCATATTTATCTCAGATGTCCATTATTGAACTGGGTTTTTGAATTTCAAGGGTCTGATTTTTTTAAATTCTTCATATGTTTTAGATAGAAGTCCTTTTTCAGAGAGACAGTTGACTAAGATTTTTTCCAATTCATGGGTTTCCTTTTCACACTGCTGGAGATTTCTTTTCACATACAAAAATATTTTAATAAAATGAGATACCAGTTGTTGATTCTGGGAAGTATTTCCTGTGCAGTTTGATTTTTTCATGGATTCTCTGCTTATCCCTATGTCCTCAAGATTTCTACACACTTTATCTTCCAGCAGATCTAGTGCTTCTGTTTTAATATTTAGATTTTTGACCATTTTGACATTAGTTTAGTACATGGTGATAGGCATGGATTTAGTTTTAGTTTTCGGCATCTTGAAAGCTAGTTTTTCCAGGACCACTTATAAAAGAGGATATTTCTCTTACAGTGAATGTGGTTGGCCCCTTTGTCAAAGATAGGGTGGTTGAGTGTGTTTGTAATGTTGGTCATATCTTCTAATCTATTCCATTGATCTTCAGGTCTGTTTTTATTCCCGTACCATACTGATCTTAAACAGTAGTTTTGTAGCATAACTTCAAGTCAGGGGTTGTGATGCCTCCTGTCTTGCCTTTCTTGCCCAGAATTGCCTTTTCTATTCTACATCTGTTCTGGTTCCATATGAATTTTAGGAATGATCTCTCTAGATCTGTGAGGTATCCTAATGGTGTTTTGATTGGAATTGCATTAAGTCTATATAAAAATTTTGGAAGAATGGCCATTTTCACAATATTTATTCTTCCTATCTATGAGCAAGGAATGTCTTTCTATTTTCTGAGACCCACTTTGATTTCTTTCTTCAGAGTATTGTAATTTTCATTGAATAGATCTTTCAGTTCCTTTGTTAGATTGATTTCTAAACATTTCATTTTTTTGGATGCTATTGTGAAGGGTGTGACTTCTCTTGTCTCTCAGTGAGTTTGTTGTTTGTGTACAGGAATGTTATTGATCTCTGAGTGTTAACCATGTACCCAGCTGCATTACTGAATTTGGTTATTACATCTAGAAGTCTGTCAATGGAGTTTTGGGGGTCTTCCATGTAAAGTATCATGTCATCAGTAAATAATGATAATTTAACTTTTGCCTTTCCTACCCTTATTCATTTTATTTCTTTCTTGTCTAATTGCTCTGGCTAATGTTTTCAGCACTGTGTTGAATAGGAGTGGTGACAATGGACATCCTTGTTTGTTCCTGATTTTAGAGTGAAAGCTTTCAGTTTTTGACCATTTAATATTATGCTGGCTGTTGGTTTGTCATAGATGGTTTTTATCAGTTTTAGGTAAAAACCATTTATTCTGATTTTCCATAGTGTTCCTATCATGAATAAACGGTAGATTTTATCAAAAGTTTCTTATGCATCCATAAAAATGATCATGTGATTCTTATCTTTGGCTCTATTGATATGGTGCATTAGGTTTATTGGTTTGCATATATTGAACCATCCCTGCATTCCTGGGATGAATCCCACTTGGTCCTGGTGTATAATCTTCTTGATGAATTGCTGCATTCTGTTTACCAATGTTTATTGAGGATTTTTACATGTATGTTCATGTAGTTCTCTTTTTTGAGTCTTTCTCTGGTTTTAGTATTAGGGTAATACTTGCTTCCAGGAATGAGTTAGAGAGAATTGCTTCCCTTTCAATTTCATTAAAGAGTTTCAAGAGTGTTGCCAGTAAGTCCTCCTTGAATTTCTAATCCAGCATGGCCTGAGCTTTTCTTTGTTGGTGAGGTTCTAATTGCATTTCCAATTTCATTAATTCAAATTGAGTTATTCAGTAGTTTTGCATCTTCTTGAACCAGTTGGGGTTTTTTGGGTTGTTTGTTTGTTTGTTTGTTTGTTTTGGTATCAGGGATTGAACTCACAACCTCACGCTTGCCAGGAAGGCACTTATGCCACAGAGCTAAATCCCAGTCCATCTTGATCCAGCTTTGATAATTCATATGTTTCTCAGAATCTGTCCATTTCTTCTGTGTTATCAAACCTCTGAGAGTAGTAATTTTTGAAGTAGATATTGATGATCTTCTGCATTTCCACAGAGTCTGTAGTGATTTTGCCCTTTTCATTTCTTACTGCATGAATTAGACTTTTTTCTTTCCTTTTTAAAATAAGGTTGGATAGAGGCTTATCAATTTTATTTATTCTTTGAAAGAACTAACTCTTTGATTCATTAATTCTTTATACTGTTTTCTTAGTCTCTATTGCATTGATTTCTGCTCTGATCTTTATAATTACTTCCCTTGTTTGGTCTTTAGGCTTGACTTGCTCTTCTTTTTCCAGATGTTCAAGGTGTAGCATCAGGTTGTTTATTTGTGTTCATTCTGTTTTCCTGATGTGGCAATTCACCGCAATAAATTTCCCTCTGAGAACTGCATCCCATAGGCTCTGGTAAGTTCTATTTGTATTTTCATTTGCTTACAGATATTGTTTAATTTCTTCTTTAACTTCCTCTGTGACCCACTGATTGCTCAGGAGTGTATTATTTAATTTCCATGTGTTTATGGAGTTGTTGTATTTTCTTTTCTCATTAATTTCTAGTTTCATGTCCCTATGATCAGATGATATGCACAGGATAATTTCACTTTTTGCATTTACTTAAGCATGTTCTCTGGGCTAGTATATGGTGTATTTTAGAGAATGTCCCACGTGAAGCTGAGAATAAGGTATATTCTGATGTTTTTGGGTGAAACACTCTATACACATCTACTAAGTTCTTTTGTCCAGAAGTTTGATTCAGTTCTGTTATTTCTTTGCTGATTCTGTGTTCAGATGATTTGTCCTTTTGTGTCAAGTGGTGTTAAGATCTCCTGTTATAATTGTGTTATTGTGTATTGGATTTTTTATTTCCATTAATATTTGTTTTATATAGCTGGGTATTCCCATATTTGGTGCATATATATTTAGGATTGTTATCTCTTCCTCTTGAAGTTTTACCTTAACTAGTATATAGTGACCTTCTTTATCTCTTTTGATCATTCTTGCTTTGAAGTTCACATTGTCTGCCAACAGAATAGCTATCTCTGCTTTTTTCAGGGGGGGGGGGGTCCTGTTACATGAAGTATTGTTCTCCATCCTTTGATTTTTGGTTTGTAATTTCCTTTGGAATTAGATGGGTTTCTTGTATACAGTATATGATTGGATATTGTTTCTTGATCCATTCTGCCAGTCTGTTTCTTTTAATTGGTGAATTGAGGCCATTTACATTAATGGTTATAACTGATATATATTGGTTTATTTTTGGCGTGTTATCTTTCTGCTGTTGGTTCTTTACATTTCCCTTCTGTTTAATTGTTTGCCTTGCTTTTTCCGTTCGTGTTCTTGAACTTGTAGTTATTTTTATATCTATCTAGGATATATTTCAATATTCTTTGCAGGGTTGCTTTCATGATCATGAAGTTCTTCAGCTGTTCTTTGTCATGAAAGTATCTTATTTCTGCATCAAGTTTCAAGGACAGTTTTTCAGGGTATATCAATCTGTGTTGGAAGTTGTTATACTTTAGGATTTGAAGCACTTCACTCCATACTCCTCTTGATTTCATTGTTTGTGTTGAGAAGTCTACTGTGATTCTGATGGTTTTTCCTTTATAGTTAACCTGTTTCTTTTCTTAAACAGCTTTTAATATTCTTTTCTTATGTTGAATTTCTAAGATGTTGATTATTATATGTCTGGCTCTATATATATTCTGGTTATGGCTAATTGGAGTTCTGTATATTTCATTTATATTTAAATCAATTTCCTTTCCCATGTTGGGGAAATTTTTAGCTATTACAGCTATTACTTCTGTAAACAGTCTTTTGATATCATTTGTGTTGTCACCTTTTTCATTTACCCCTATCAATTGTATACTGTTTTTCTTTGTATTAGCTTTAAACTGTTGAATTATTATTTCTTGATTCCTTGTTATTTTTAAAAGATCATTCCTTTCTTGTTCACTAGCTGCAATCTTGTCTTCAAGGTCTAAAACTCTATCTTTACATTCATTGAGGTAGTTTTGCCAGCTTTCAATGGAATTTTTGAGTTCCTGAATATCTCTTTGAATCTGTTTCATGCATTCTATTTCTTTCTTATATTGTTCATTAAAAGTTTCCATCCTTTTGCAGTGCTCCTTTATTTTTTACCTATGTTTTCTTTAGATGTGCTCAGCATTTCTCTTATTACATTTAACATTTTTTTCTTTTACCTGGGAGATTATTTCTGATCTGAGTTCCTTTACAGCTTCTTTACTTCAGTTTCTGTCATTTTTCTTTACTTCAGTTGCTGTCATTTCAGGAGTTTCAGTTGTATGGATTATACTTTCTTCAATGTCCATGTCTCCTAGGTTTGTTTAGGATGGGCTGGAAGTTTGAGATTACATTTTGCTCTTTCATTTTGTCATTCTCCTGTAATCCCCTGGGGAACCTGAATGCAAGGTCTCAGCTGCTTTCTGGGTTGAGAATGTACTGCAAGGAGTTTCCCTAGTTGAGTGGGGGTCATTTGGCAGGCCTTATCAGGTGCTGAGTGGCACTTGAAGTCCCCAAAAATGGGAGGAGTATGCTGAGTAGACCTTCAGCGCTTCCCACATGACACGCCAAAGCTCCCTGGCAGCTTGACCTTGCTGGGTGGACTCTACCGTGTTCTAAATAGAGTATGCTGTGCAGGCCTTCATCTCATGCCACACAGTGCACCAAATGTCTCCAGCTGCTTAGGGTCACTGGGCAGGGCCCTACTAGATTCTCAGTGAGGGCCTGAGTTTGCACGCCTAGGTGGAGTTTGCTGTTCAGGCCTTCAGTTCATACCACCCAGCACAGGAGTTTCCCAAGCCACTCAGGGTCACTGGTGGGGCCTGATTCTCTATCTTTTACTAAACTACCTCAAGTGTAATTACCATTCTATCACTTTCTAAAGAAAACAAAAGAATCAAGGTTATGGATATTAATCATATTATATTAAATATATATTTCTTAAGGCTCAAAGTTTCTGAATAGTGAATATTATATCCCAGATTTGCTTTTAGGAGTCACTTTAGATGTAGAGTGTCATTTATTCCCATGCTAAATGGCACTTCTGTGCTTTCTGCTTGTATTTTTCCTGCCACATTTATACCCAGTTGTGTCTACAATATGTGATTCTTTGATTTGAGGTAATGAATATGAGACTGTATAGTCTCTTTGCTAGTGAATTGCAAATATGGGTTTTATGATGACGATTTACTTTTGGAAGCCTCCTCTTCCACTCACTCATTCCAGTTGATCTACTGTAAACAGATGAACAAACTCTTCCTATGGATCAATGAATTAATTCATATTCAAATCATGAACATTCTGTTCAAGGGTGTATCTCCACCATCAGGAATTTTTCTTCATTGTAACAAAACCTAGATTCTGTCCATTATTCTTTTGGTCATTTGCAGAGCCTGAGTTTCTGTGATTTTAAGAGGTTGATGGAACAGAATGAAGTAGGTAGAAGTAAGTCATGATCCTGGCATGCAGAAGTGGGCAGAGAAAGTTCAGTGTGAGCCGGAGCTGATGGGCAGACTACAACCACCACCTGTAGGAGCAATTAGATCCAGCCAACTATGATTCTTACTACCAATTCTAGGCAGTGTGTCTTGGTTAATTTTCTCTTGCTGGGACAAAATATTTGCCACCTAACATTAGAGAAGGAAAGGTTTATTTAGCTCAAAGTTTTTGGATGTTTTAGTCCATAATTAGTTGGCTTCGAGGCAGGGTAGCAGGGCATTGGGGCAATACTGCAAGGCGGCAGAAGACAGCAAAGCAACAAGAGCAAAATAATGGGGGAAGGGAAGCCCCTCCTCCTCCCTTATATTGTAAGCTGGCTACCACCCCCACCACCACCAGGGTGGGTGTAACCATCACAAAATCTCCATTCCCTCTTCTTTCACAGGCTGACAATGTTTACAAAGTAAGGACCCTAAATCCCTGCTGAGTTGCTTAAACTTCTCACATTGACACAATGTATCAACTATTGCAGCTGCATCAAGCAGCTGTTCAAAGTTAAATACAGAAAACCAATACATGAAATTATGAAAATGAATAACTTAAATGCCTTTATTCAACTTGGGTTTTTTTTTGGGGGGGGGGGGTTGTTGGGTTTTTTTTGTAGTACTGGGGATCAAACCCATGACTCCACACTTAACAGGCAAGTGCTTGAACTGCTGAGCTAAATCCCCATCCAAACTTATCATTCTTTTGGTAACATTTTACACCTCAATTCTACACTAAGTAGTTCTCAAATTAGAACAATTAGTATGCAGCAAATTTTTCTTCATCAGCTTTTACAACAAATGAAAAGTTAAAATTTGAAGACCCCAGTAAACAGAGTATCTTTCATATTTTTAGTATTTATCAAGAGAACATATGTACTGCCAAAGGGAGCACTATACCAGTATGACATTTCCCTTTGACTTCAGAATAAGCTGCGTGGTATCTGTGTAAAGGAACAGGCAGATGAGGACAGACTTCAAGATAACTATTTCCACATTTACACAAGGTTGGTCCTAGGATTGTTCAATAGAATTGTGTTCTCATTTTAGGGACACTGAATGATCACACTACCCACATGGACTTTTTACAAGGAGGCTGGAAATATCCTGCACTACAGTCAAGATACTATGTATTCATTTAAGGAGTCAAATGAGTCATTTCTATCAACAAATATGTACAGTTTTTCACCAGATCATCTACCACATTGAATAGCACTGCAGAAAGCTCTCAGGGAAAGGAAATCTGGATAGGCACGTTGTCAAGGTATTTTCCCCCATTCATAGGACACTGACAGATTTGTATGAATCACAGAGGCACCAAATATCACTAGACTTTTAGTAAATTGGTAATAGAGAATGGTGGAAAATAAGACTACCCTCAGGCAAAAGGCAAAACAAGTAGGTGAGGTTTATCATTTATGCTCTTTCACCTTCTCATATACCACCATTCTGTCCATCCTGGGTCTGCACTGTGTCCTCAGTAGGTTTTATATATCCACACACAGGCACGTGCACATACACAGTCACATGCATATCCATACTTGTATCCACACACACATAATCATGGAGTCTCCCATTTTTCTATTCCGTTTCTCTCTATATCAGTAAAGAAAATGTATAATGCTCTATACTGTAGAATTTATCTATTTTCTTTTTAATGGAACATGTTTAACAACTCAAAACCTTTTCCAACAAAGAAAGTTTTTACTAATCCTATCAGTTGATAATTAATGGAGAAAACGTGGAGACCACCAAGACATACTTAGCCTTGTCCTGCCAACCTTCACATGCATCCTGCGGCAAAATTGATCATCACATAGGTTCAAATATCTTCTATGAAGCTACAATCAAATTTTATCAAATGAATTTCACACAGTGCTCCTTAACTTATATTATATACTTAATGTTTGTTGAAAAGGAGAGAAAAATTTGAAGAAGATGATCTAAAATTATAGGATACAATATTTAATGATATATATGTAAAGTAGAATAAAATTATAATTTGAAATGATTTGTGAAGTTTTAGTTTTGTGAAATTTTTTGTTAAAATATTTTGAAAGGCCAGTACTCAATACAAGTCTATATATTCAGAAAAGATATTTTGTTTGTTCCAAATGAAGAAAACTATCAATTATTGATCACTTATACTAAAGGAAACAAGGATTTTTAGTCTTTTTCTTGAAATATAATTATTTGACAAAAATAGAATAAATAGCTCATAATTGTAAAGCTTCTATAACCAAGTAATTTACTTCATTAATCAATTTCAATGATCAAGGTACTTATTATCTACTCTTCAGCTTGTGTCTGTGGAAATGAATAACCTATTCAGAGCCTTGAAAATGTCATCCCAGACCTCTAAGTCTGTAGTTTGCAGAGTTGACCACCAGAGGGCAATAAAGAATTTGACTCAAGTACATAGAAAATGGGAAAAAAAGAGTCAGTAGCACACTTCACAAGTCATTTTTTATGCCAAAGAAAGTGATTTTGGCATAGAAAACAAGTATATAGATACTTATGTTTTAAAACCTCACCTCCATAGAGTCCACTAATGACTGAAAAATTGTAGAAATAATAGCTTTCTGTGACTCAACGACGATTACTATTACTATTATCAAAAGTAGAATTTATTTCTTTATGATACTCAGATGCACAGGAAAAATACATATCTAAGAGAATGGGTAGACTCTGTGTGACATATGGAAATGAATCTTCAAATAGAAAAATCACACGATCTATGAGGAACAGTTTGCCCTATAATACTATGGATATATACATAAGAAGCCTAAGAAAGACAAAGATCACTTCTAAGAAATAATTTGAGGTAGAAGAGACAACATGGGTGAGGGAGAAAAGAGATATCCAAATCTTGAAGATCTATAAGGATAATTTAGAAGATACACTATATAAGAGCAAATCAGGGTTGTAATCTTTTACAAATTTCGTAATTATCGCTTAGTCATATACTTAGAAGAAAAGCATTTCTACTCACATGTGACGGGGACTTTCTTAGTTGTCTTAGATTTAATAAGTTTAGGGAATAGGTTTTCATCACAAATGTTTTCTTTATAATGTAATTTAGTCTTATCAACTTTATTACTTAAATTACAATTAGATTTTTACTGGGGAACCCTGCTAGAATTTTTCTGACAATTCTGCCATATGTTTCTTGGTATGTTTTCCTTAAATTAATAGTAAATTTTGAAAAGCTGAAATTTTGTGGGAAGCAATCAGAGCAGAAAGAGGCAGGAAACACTGAATCACTGACACATAAAAAGAGTACACAACCAAACAGGAAGGTGATTATTATGGTCTAATATAAGGCTTAAATTTTTAGATCCTACACCATAATTCCTAAGAGATTCATTTTCCTGTTAAAAGGGCATTTGTTTTATTCAGCTTCATCAATTCTTAGTAAGCCTAATGTTTAATGCATCTTTTCAACCTAGTCAGACCCAATGGGAACCAAAAGCAAGTATTAATAAACCAAGGCTTATGTGTGCTAATAGGGGAGAAGAGGTAATAAAATTTCCCTGAAGCCAATGGAATTTTCTATTGAGGAAATTTAAGGAACTGGATTCCCCTAATCCCTGGGTAGGTGGGGGTTGGGAAATAGTTCATTCACAAGGTCCTGCTCAATCCAAGCACAAATCATGCCCTGAAATCTTCTCCTTAGTGAAGTTAGCAAGATATACACAAGGTACATGCCTAGCTAGACATTCAGAGGACTGACCTAAAAAAAATGACTCACTAATCCTTTTAAACTACATTGCTTAAGGCTAGTCACACAAATAATTGAAACACAATATTTTCATAAACTTTATTATCTATTTTATAAGTAATAAAAATCTGCTTCAGCTACTAGCAGAAATAACAAATGAGAGAAATTCTAATTGTAAAAATATAATTGTTTGTTGAGTTCAGACTCCAGAGACTCATTAATGGTGATTGAATTGTGTCCTTAGAAAGATCTATGGAAGCCTAATCCTCAGTACCTCAGAATGTGAGCACATGGAAATGCTGCTCATTTTAGTTGTAATTACTCAATGTGAGATGCATAGGACGAGCCCTTGATCCAGTATAATGGCGTCCATACAATAGAAGACAGAAATGGACACATAGGAAGAATTTCAGGTGACAACAGAAGAGACTGGAATGACGCAGCTGCAAGCTAAGAAATGCCAGGGACCATGTCCACAGCCAGCGAGCAGGAGAGGAAAGGAGGGCTCCTGTCCTGAGGCTTCAGAAAGAGTATGGTCCTCTCAACCAGTTGTGACAGAAGAAACTGCTGTTGTTTTAAGGCACTCAGAAGTAATAGATCTCGAGCATACATCTTCTCATGGTTTGCGGTGTCTGATTTCTGAAACACTAAACTTTATTCACCTTACCCAATGGTCTTTCTAACAACACAGATCTTCTTTGTAGGAAAAAATAACTTCTACTATTTTAAGTAACAGTTGAAATTGTTAATATTTGGCTCATTCTTCTTTTTAAAATATTATCAATTGGTTCCTAATAAGATTAATATTTAGCTCTTGTACAACTTTCTTTTTCTATTCTCAGTAAAGTTACAACAAATTCACTGTTAAAACAATATGGAGAGTTTTGTTTATATGACCATGCTAATATTTTTTCATTATTGAATCACATGAGGAAATATTATATTTGTTTTTATAAACTATTTTGCCAAGTCTTAATGATTACCTAATTTTAATTGTTCTTTGTTTGGCTTTCTCATTTAACATAGTTAAAATATTCTTAATTTCTCTTTCATAACTAAAAAAACTCCTCTAAACAGAACCAAACAGAACAGAAAGCAAAGATTTTTAGAAAATAATATAAGTTTCAAAATGTCTCAAATTCACCTTCACACATAACTAGTGCTTTGGAATTTTAGACTAAAAACCACTTTCCTTCAGAATTTTGAAGGAATTTCTTATTTTCTGTTGGTTTCAAGTGGTACTGTGGAGAAATCAAATCCATTCTTATCATTTTTCACGTGTTATAGGTCTCTCTGCCCCTCCTCCCAAAGTTGTATCTTTTTCACATCTCCTCTTTATCCCTACAGTTCTAACATTATAGGAGGGCTGGGGATTTAGCTGAATGGTGTGTGTAAATTTTTTAACTTGTATTTAGTTCTTATTAAATTCTCTATGTCTAGAAATTCATGTGATTTACTACTGAAAACTGTGTTGTATTATTTATTTGATAATGTTGTGTGTGGCTTTGGTTTTGGTTTGAATAAGAAGTGTTGTTCAAAGGCTTGTGAATTGAGGGCCTGATTACCAATGCAGCAGTGAGGCTCCAAGCTTGAAGTGACTGATCCCCAGGGCTCTAATCTTGTCCACTGCTGACTTCATAACTGAATGGGGTATTAGGAGGTGTGGCCCAGTTGGAGGAAGTAGGTCACTGACCGTGAGTCTTCAAAGGTGTTATCCTGTGTCCAGTCCCTTCCTCTCTCCTGGCTTTATTCCCACACTCTCTTTCTGGCCATCATAGGATAAGCCAGAGCATTTCCACCTTTGTGCTGGTCATCTATGGATCACATCCTCTAAAACTGTGAGGCAAACTAAATCTTTTCTGCTTTCAGTTATATAACAGGTACTATATTTTTCTCTCAGTGATAAAAGCCAACAGCTTTTTTCTCTTGTCCCTTTTTAGAATGTTATATTCCTAAGCTCAGTGCTATAATTTACTTTTTTGTCTCTTATTTTCATCTTTTTTAAATTGTTGCTCTAATTTCTTAGAGATTTTTGCAGCCATACCCTCTAAGTTTCTTAATTTTTTAAAATATAATATATATATTTTAAGATATTATTTATGTTCCTATGAAACACATAGTATTAGATTGATGGATATAGTACTATTTATTAAAGCTTTTCAGGCAATATTAATTATAATTAATATATAATTATAAAAGTATTATAATTCTGATCTGTATTATATTCTGATCTGAAGATTTTCCTTCAACAATTTTTCTGGCACTTATTATTTACCATAATCTTCCTTTTAATTATTTTGTCATTGAGTGTTTATGTCACTTCTACTACATTAATGTCACTTAACGGGCCCAGGAAGTCTCCCAGAAAGCAGCATCTCAGGCTGTCTCTTTGGGACCCGAAACTCCCGGACCATAGAGTGGCCTGAGCTGTTTGGATTGAAAGTCTGCACAGACCTGCATCTCAGCGCGACTCTTTAGGACTGGTAAGCACGCCCTTCATCCGCAGGGAACTGCCTGGAGATCGGCATCTGGGCCAGGTCTGTTTGGGCCCGTAGCCCCGCCCTTC
>PVJX010034774.1:0-16779 GCA_004027295.1 Dolichotis patagonum | reverse complement strand
TTTGATGTCACAATAGGGACTTTGGAGGTCACAATGGGGCATAGTGACAGCATAAAGGAATTGCATGGTACCATAATGAGGACACTGATATGGTAAAGAGGGCAATGTGAGATCACCATGGAAAAATGTGTAGTAACAGTGAAAAGTGTCTCATCATGGGGTACAGAGGTGTTCCAATAGGGTGCTGTGATGTCACAGTTGGGTGTTGTTCTGTCACAATCATGCATCTACTCCTTTCACTGGAGAACTGTGATATCACTAGGGTTTATTGTGATGTTGTAATGGATCATTATGACATAATAATGGGGAATTCTTAAGTAATACAGAGAACTATTATGTCGCAATGTGGTGGTGTGATACCAAAATAGGATGTGTGAAGTCACAATAAGGCATGATGATGTCACAATGGCATATTTTGAGGCCATATTTGTTACAGTGATGTCACAATATGCATGTATGTCGTCCCAGTGGGTAATTGTGCTATCATAAATGTTGATTGCGCTGCTCTAATGAGGGCAATGTGAGGTCATAATAGGGTAATTGTGGTGTCACACTGGAAATGATGCTGTCACAATTGGCCAAGCTAGTGTCACCACAGTGCAACTTGAGGTGACAGTGAATAATTATACTGTGAAAAAAAAGTAATCGTGATGCTATAATGGGGACTTTGATGTCATCATGGGCACTTGTGTCATACTGGGCAATTATGAGGTCACAAGAGAAAACTGTAACATCAATGCAGAATTGTCTGTTCATAATAGTGAGTTGACAATTACTGATGTGGGTATCATGATATTAAAAAAGGGCAGGGTGGTGTTACAATGGGGTATTGTAATGCCATAATGTGGAACTATGCTGTCATAACATGTCACTGTGATGTCACAATTGGGAATTGTGATTTCATAAAGGTTAATTGTGCTGCTGTAATTATAGAACAGGAGCTCATAATCAGGGAGTTGTTTCGCTATAATATGCAATTGTGATGTTCCCCCTGGGCATCATGAGGTAACAATATGTCATTCTTTGTTGACAATACAGAATTGTGATGTCTTAGTGGGGAACTGTGATGTCACAATGGTCCTGGTGATATCACAGTGGGCAATTGTGATGTCACAGTGGCAATCATGATGTCACAAAGGAAATTTTAATGTCATAATGTGAATTGCGAGGTTAAAGCAGAACACATGTCACAATGTGGAATTATGATGACACAAATGCATAGAAATGATGTTATAATGTGATACCATGATGTCATATCCATCATTGTGAGGTCACAATTGGCAACTGTGATGTTGTAAGATAAATTAAATTTCATGATGAGCATTGTGAGATCTGAATTGTGAATTGTGATGTCACATTGGCAGTATTTGAAGTCACAATAGGGTGTTAACATGTCACAGTAGGACATGGCGATGTCAGAGCAGGAAAAGGAAAAGAAAGAAAGGAAAAAGAAAGAAATATCAAACTGGCATCTGGATTCTTCTGTGTGTGAGTCTAGTATTAAAAGAAATAGATTAAAAAATTACAATATTTCCACTATCTTGAGACTGCAAAATATTTCTTAAATGCCTGAAAAAGCAAATATTAAATTCAACTACACACATTTGTTAGCAGAAACCAATTGAAACATAAATCTCAGAACTCTGAATCCAGTACTTTTTGTGGGCCTGGAGCTGCATGAAGGGTTATAGGGTGCTGCTATAATTATAGAACAGGAGCTCATAATCAGGGAGTGGTTTTGCTATAATATGCAATTGTGATGTGGCCACTGGGCATCATGAGGTAACAATATGGCCTTCTTGGGTGACAAAACAGAATTATGATATCATAGTTGGCCACTGTGATGTCACAAGTGTCCTGGTGATATCACAGTGGGCAATTGTTATGTCACAGTGTGCAATCATGATATCACAAAGGAAATTTTAATGTCATAATATGAATTGCAAGCTTAAAACAGAACACATGTCACAATAGGGCATTAGGATGACACAAATGCATAGCATGATGTTATAATGTGATACCATGATGTCATATCCATCATTGTGATGTCGCAATTGTCAATTGTGATGTTGTAAGATAATTTAAATGTCACGATTACAATTGTGAAATCTGAATTGTGAATTGTGATGTCACATTGGCAGTATTTGATGTCACAATAGGGCGTTATCATGTCACAGTAAGACATGTCAATGTCACAGCAGGAAAAGGAAAAGAAAGGAAGGAAAAGGAAAGAAATATCAAACTGGCATCTGGTTTTTTTGTGTGTGTGAGCCTAGTATTAAAAGAAATAGATAAAAAAGCTACAATTTTTCCACTATCTTGAGACTGGAAAAGATTTCTTAAATGCCTGAAAAAGCAAATGTGACATTCAAGTAAACTCATTTGTTAGCAGAAACAAATTGAAACATAAATCTTAGAACTCTGAATCCAGTACTTCTTGTGGGCCTGGAGCTGCATGAAGGGTTATAGGTGCCTTCATAGATCTTCTAGTCATAATTAAGGTAAACATATGTGGTGATGGGGCACTATTGGAGCATTACGTGATCAAAATGGAAATTATGAGCTAATGATGGGGCTTTATAAAGTCAGAATGGGGGAAGAGTGAGATCCTAATGGGGGTTTCCTGATGACACTGCAGAGAATTTTGATGTCATAATGAGATATTTAATGTCACAATAGGGACTTTGGAGGTCAGAGTGGGGCATAGTGACAGCATAAACGAATGCCCTGATACCATAAAGAGGAAACTGAGATGATAACGAGGACAATGTGAGATCATAATGGGGAATTGTGAAGCAACAGTGAAAAACATGCATCCTGGGGTACAGTGGTACCACAATAGATAGCTGTGATGTCACAGTGGAGTGTTGTTCTGTCACAAGAATGCATTGACTGTTATCGCTCGATAACTGTGTTTTTACAAGTGTTTATGGTCATGTTGTAAATGATGATTATGATAACATGATGGGGAATTCTGAAGACATATGGAGAACTATGATGCCACAATGGGGTGCTGTGATTCCACAATAGGATGTGTGAAGTCACAATGAGGCATGATGATTCCACAATGGAATATTTGAGGCCATATTTGGTACAGTGATGTAATAATATGCAACTATGTTGTCACAGTGGACAATTGTGGTATCATAAAGGTTCATTATGCTGCACTAGTGAGGGCACTGTGAGGTCATAGTAGAGTAATTGTGATGTCACACCGGAAGTGATGATGTCCCAAAGGGCCAAGCTAGTGTCACCACAGGGCACCTTTAGGTGAAAGTGAATCATTACCCTGTGAAAAAGGGGAATTGTGATGGAATAATGGGGACTGTGATGTCACAATTTGCACTTGTGTCACTTTGGGCAGTTATGAGGTCACAAAAGAAAACTGCAACATCCATACAGAATTCTCTGGGCATAATGGAGAATTGACAATTCATGATGAGGGTATCATCAACTCAACATAGAGCAGTGTTCTGTCACAATGGGTACTGTATTGCCATAATGGGGAACTATGATGTCATAACATGTCACTGTGATGTCACAGTTGGGAATTGTGATGTCATAAAGGTTAACTGTGCTGTTATAAATAGGCAACATGCGCTCATAATTTAGGAGTACTTTTGTTAAAATAGGGAATTGTGATGTTCCAACTGGGCATCATGAGGCAACAATGTGGAATTATTGGGTGAAAATACAACATTGTGATATCATACTGGGTCACTGAGATGTTACAATTGTACTGGTGATATCAGACTGGGCAATTGTGATATTACAGTGGACAATCATGATATCTCAAAGGAAAATTGTAATGTCGCACTGGGGGTTGTGAGGTCACAGGAGCACACATGTCATAATAGTGCATTATGATGTCACAAAGGCATAGAATGATGCCAAAATGTGATACCATGATGTCATATCCATCATTGTGGTGTCACAATTGGCAATTGTGATATTGTAAGATAATTTAAATGTCATGATGAGAATTGTGAGATCTTAATTGTGAATTGTGAGCTCTTAATTTTGAATTGTGATGTCAGATTGTCAGTATACGAGGTCACAATAGGGTGTTATGATGTCACACTAGGACATGGTGATATCACAGGAGGAGTAGTAAAAGAAAGGAAAGGAAGGAAAAGGAAAAAAATATCAAACTTACATCTGGTTTTTTGCGTGTAACATAGTATTAAAGAAATTGATGAAAAAAATTACAATTCTTCAAATATATTGAGACTGAAAAAGAGTTCTCAAATGCCCGAAAAAGCAAATGTTACATTCAAGTGAAGGCATTTTTTAGCAGAAACAATTGTAAACATAAGTCTTAGAACTCTTAATCCAGTACTTTTTGGGGGCTTGGAGCTGTATGAAGTGTAGAAGTGTGCCTTGGGAGATCTTCTAAATATAATTAAGTTAAACATAGGTTGTGATGGGGCCCTAATGGAGCATTATGTGATCAAAATGGAAATTATGAGCTAGTGATGTCGCTTTATAAAGTCAGAAAGGGGGAAGAGTGAGATCCTAATGGTGGTATCCTGATGGCACAGGAGAGGATTGTGATGTCATGATGGGATATTTCATATCACAATAGGGAATTTGGAGGTCACAGTGGGGCATAGTGATAGCATAAAGGAATGGCATGGTACCATAATGAGGACACTGATATGGTAACGAGGGCAAGGTGAGTTCACCATGGGGAATTGTGAAGTAACAGTGAAAAGAGTCTCATCATGGGGTACAGTGGTGTCATAATAGGGTGCTGTGATAATACAGTAGAGTGTTGTTCTGTCACAATCATGCATCTACTCTTTTTACTGGAGAACTGTGATATCACCAGGGTTTATTGTGATGTTGTAACGGATCATTACTATATCATGATGGGGAATTCTTAAGTCATATGGAGATCTATTATGTCGCAATGGCGTGGTGTGATACCACAATAGGATGTGTGAAGTCACAATAAGGCATGATGATGTCACAATGGGATATTTTGAGACCATATTTGGTACAGTGATGTCATAATACGCATCTACGTCATCACAGTGGGGAATTGTGGTATTATAAAGGTTGATTGTGCTGCTCTAATGAGTTCAATGTGGGGTTATAATAGGGTAATTGTGGTGTCACACTGGAAATGACGCTGTCACAATGGGCCAAGTTAGTGTCACCACAGTGCAACTTGAGGTGACAGTGAATCATTATACTGTGAAAAAAAAGGTATCGTGATGCTATAATGGGGACTTTGATTTCATCATGGGCACTTGTGTAATACTGGGCAATTATGAGGTCACAAGAGAAAACTGTAACATCAATGCCGAATTGTCTGTTCATAATGGCGAGTTGACAATTACTGATGTGGATATCATGATGTTAACATAGGGCAGGGTGGTGTTACAATGCGGTATTGTAATGCCATAATGTGGAACTATGCTATCATAACATGTCACTGTGATGTCACATTTGCCAATTGTGATTTCATAAAGGTTAATTGTGCTGCTATAATTATAGAACAGGAGCTCATAATCAGGGAGTTTTTTCGCTACAATATGCAATTGTGATGTTCCCACTGGGCATCATCAGGTAACAATATGTCATTCTTTGGTGAAAATACAAAATTGTGATATCATAGTGGGGCACTGTGATGTCACAATGGTCCTGGTGATATCACAGTGGGCAATTGTGATGTCACAGTGGCAATCATGATGTCACAAAGGAAATTTTAATATCATAATGTGAATTGCGAGGTTAAAACAGAACACATGCCACAATGGGGCATTATGATGACACAAATGCATAACAAAATGTTATAATATGATACCATGAGGTCAAATGCATCATTGTGAGGTCACAATTTGCCATTGTGATGTTGTAAGATAATTTAAATATCATGATTAGCATTGTTAGATATGAATTGTGAATTGTGATGTCACATTGGCAGTTTATGATGTCACAATAGGGTGTTATCATGTCACAGTAGGATATAGCGATGTCAGAGCAGGAAAAGGTAAACAAAGAAAGGAAAAGGAAAGAAATATCAAACTGGCATCTGGTTTTTTGTGTGTGTGAGCCTAGTATTAAAAGAAATAGATGAAAAAATTTCAATTTTTCCACTATCTTGAGACTGGAAAAGATTTCATAAATGCCTGAAAAAGCAAATGTTAAATTCAAGTAAACTCTTTTGTTAGCAGAAACCAATTGAAACATAAATATTAGAACTCTGAATACAGTACTTTTTGTGGGCCTGGAGCTGCATGAAGGGTTATAGGGTGCTGCTATAATTATAGAACATGAGCTCATAATCAGGGAGTGGTTTCGCTATAATATGCAATTGTGATGTTCCCACTTGGCATCATGAGGTAACAATATGGCATTCTTGGGTCACAAAACAGAATTGTGATATCATAGTGGGCCACTGTGATGTCACAATGGTCCTGGTGATATCACAGTGGGCAATTTTGATGTCACAGTGGTCAATCATGATGTGACAAAGGAATTTTAATGTCGTAATGTGAATTGTGAGGTTAAAACAGAGCACATGTCTCAATAGGGCATTAGGATGACACAAATGCATAGCATGATGTTATAATGTGATACCATGATGTCATATCCATCATTGTGATGTCACAATTGGTAATTCTGATGTTGTAAGACAATTTAAATGTCATGATGAGAATTGGGAGATCTGAATTGTGAATTGCGATGTCACAGTGGAAGTATATGAGGTCACAATAGGGCGTTATCATGTCACAGTAGGACATGGCAATGTCACAGTAGGAAAAGGAAAGGAAAGGAAGGAAAAGGAAAGAAATATTAAACTGGCATCTGGTTTTTTTGTGTGTGAGCCTAGTACTAAAAGAAATAGATTTTAAAAATTACAAATTTTCCACTATCTTGAGACTGGAAAAGATTTCTTAATTGCCTGAAAAAGCAAATATTACATTCAAGTAAACTCATTTGTTAGAAGAAACAAATTGAAACATAACTCTTAGAACTCTGAATCCAGTACTTTTTGTGGGCCTGGAGCTGCAAGATGTGTTATAGTGTGCCTTCGTAGAACTTCTATTCATAATTAAGGTAAACATAGGTTGTGATGGGGCATTATTGGAGCATTATGTGATCAAAATGAAAATTATGATGTAATGATGTGGCTTTATAAAGTCAGAATGGGGGAAGAGTGAGATCCTAATGGGGGTTTCCTGATGGCACTGCAGAGAATTTTGATGTCATAATGGGATATTTGATGTCACAGTAGGGACTTTGGAGGTCACAGTGGTGCATAGTGACAGCATAAATGAATGCCATGATACCATAATGAAGACACTGAGATGATAACGAGGACAATGTGAGATCATAATGGGGAATTGTGAAGCACCAGTGAAAAGCATGCATCCTGCGGTACAGTGGTACCAAAATAGGGACCTGTGATGTCACAGTGGAGTGTTGTTCTTTCACAAGGATGCATATACTATTATCACTCGAGAACTGAGTTTTGACAAGGGTTTATGGTCATGCTGTAATGGATGATTATGAT
This sequence comes from Dolichotis patagonum, assembly GCA_004027295.1. NCBI lineage: Eukaryota > Metazoa > Chordata > Mammalia > Rodentia > Caviidae > Dolichotis > Dolichotis patagonum. Next base: position 9,254 of record PVJX010034774.1, on the reverse strand, counting down.
ATCATGATGGGGAATTCTGAAGGCATATGGAGAACTATGATGTCACAATGGGGTGCTGTGATTCCACAATAGAATGTGTGAAGTCACAATGAGGCATGATGATTCCACAATGGAATGTTTTGATGCCATATTTGGTAGAGTGATGTAATAATGTGCAACTATGTTGTCACAGTGGGGAATTGTGGTATCATAAATGTTGATTGTGTTGCTCTAATCAGGGCACTGTGAGGTCATAATAGGGTAATTGTGATGTCACACCGGACATGATGATGTCACAATGGGGAAGCTAGTGTCACCACAGGGCACCTTGAGGTGAAAGTGTATCATTACCCTGTGAAAAAGGGGAATTGTGATGGAATAATGGGAACTGTGATGTCAAAATGGGCACTTGTGTCACTTTGGGCAGTTATGATGTCACAAAAGAAAACTGTATCATCCATAGAGAATTCTATGGTCATAATGGGGAATTGAGAATTCATGATGAGCTTATCATCAAGTCAACATAGGGCAGTCTGCTTTCACAACGGGGTACTGTAATGCCATAATGTGGAACTATGTTATCATAACATGTCACTGTGATGTCACAGTTGGGAATTGTGAGGTCATAAAGGTTAATTGTGCTGTTATAATTAGGCAACATATGCTCATAATTTAGGCGTAGTTTTGCTAAAATAGGGAATTGTGATGTTCCAACTGGGCATCATGGGGTAACAATATGGCATTATTGGGTGACAATATAACATTGTGATATCATACTGGGTCACTGTGATGTTACAATTGTACCTGTGATATCACAGTGGGTAATTGTGATATCACAGTGGGCAATCATGATATCTCAAAGGAAAATTGTAATGTCATACTGGGAGTGGCGAGGTCACAATAGAACACATGTCATAATAGTGCATTATGATGTCACAAAGGCATAGCATGATGCCAAAATGTGATAGCATGATGTCATATCCAACATTGTGGTGTCACAATTGGCAATTGTGACATTGTACGATAATTTAAAAGTCATGATGAGAATTGTGAGATCTTAATTGTGAATTGTGATGTCACATTGGCGGTATACGAGGTCACAATAGGGTGTTATGATGTCACAGTAGGACATGGTGATGTCACAGCAGGAGTAGTAAAAGAAAGGAAAGGAAGGAAAAGGAAAAAAATATCAAACTTACATCTGGTTTTGTGTGTGTAACCTAGTATTAAAAGAAATAGATAAAAAAATTACAATTCTTCGAATATATTGAGACTGGAAAAGAGTTCTCAAATGCCTGAAAAAGCAAATGTTACATTCAAGTGAAGGCATTTTTTCGCAGAAACAATTTGAAACATAATTCTTAGAACTCTGAAATAAGTACTTTTTTGGGGCTTGGAGCTGTATGAAGTGTACAAGTGTGCCTTGGAAGATCTTCTAATCATAATTAAGGTAAACATATGTTGTGATGAGGCCCTAATAGAGCATTATGTGATCAAAATGGAAATTAGGAGCTAGTGATGTCGCTTTATAAAGTCTGAATGGGGGAAGAGTGAGATCCTAATGGGGGTTTCCTGATGACACTGCAGAGAATTTTCAGGTCATAATGGGATATTTGATGTCACAATAGGGAATTTGGAGGTCAGAGTGGGGCATAGTGACAGCATAAAGGAATGACATGGTATCATAATGAGGATACTGAGACGATAACGAGGGCTATGTGAGAACATAATGGGGAATTGGAACTAAACGTGAAAATTATGTCTGCATGGGGTGCAGTGGTATCACAAAAGGACGCTGTGATGTCACAGTGGAGTGTTGTTGTGCCACAATGATGCATCTGCTGTTATCACTGAAGAAATGTAATGTCTCATGCGTTAATTGTGCTGCTGTAATGGATGATTATGATATCATCATGGGGAATTCTGAACTCATATGTATCACTATAATGTCACAACGCGGTGTTGTGATACCACAATAGGATGTGTGAAGTCACCATCAGTCATGATGATGTCACAGTGGTATTTTTGGATCCCATATTTTGAACAGTGATGTCATAATGTGCAACTCTGTTGTCACAGTGGGGTATTGTAGTAACATAAATGTTGATTGTGCTGCTCTAGTGAGGGCAATGTGAGGTCATAATAGGGTAATTGTGGTGTCACACTGGAAATGATGATGTCACAGTGGGCCAAGCTAGTGTCACCACAACTTGATGTGACTGTGAAGAATTGCCCTCAGAAAAAGGGGAATTTTGGTGCTATAATGGGGACTCTGATGTCATCATGGACACTTGTGCCACACTGGGAGGTTGTCATGTCACAAAAGAAAACTGTAACATCAATGGTGAATTATCTGGTCATAATGGGGAATTGAAGAGTCACGAGAAGTGTATCATAATGTCAAAATAGGGCAGCGTGGTGTCACAATTGGGTATTGTAATGCCATAATGTGGAACTATGATGTCATAACATGTCACTGTGATGTTGCAATTGGGAATTGTAATGTCAAAAAGGTTAATTTGCTGCTATAAATAGTCAACATGAGCTCATAATTCGGGAGTATTTTGGCTATCATGGGGAATGGTGATGTTCCATTTGGGCAGCATAAGGTCATAGTATGGCATTATTGGGTGACCATTCAACATTGTGATAACATGTTGGGGCACTGTATTGTCACAATGGTGCTAGTGATATCACCGTGGGCAATTGTGATGTCACAGTGGGCAATCATGTGGTCACAAAGCAAAATTGTAAGGTCATAATGGGAGTTGCCAGGTCACAATTGAACACATGTCACAATAGGGCATTATGATATCACAGAGGCATAGCATGATGCTATAATGTGATACCATGATGTCATGTCCATAATTGTGGTGTCACAATTGGTAACTGTGATGTTGTAAGACAATTTAAATGTCATGATAGGAATTGTGAGATCTTAATTGTGAATTGTGATGTCAAATTGGCAGTATGCGAGGTCACAATTGGGCGTTATTGTGTCACAGTAGGACATGGTGATGTCACAGCAGATATAGGAAAAAAAGGAAAGGAAGGAAAAGGAAAGATATCACACTGGTATCTTGTTTACTGTGTGCGTTAACCTAATATTAAAAGAAATAGATAAAAAAATTCCAATTCTCCCATGATCTTGAGACGCAAAAAGATTTCTTCAATGCCTGAAAATCAAATGTTACATTCAAGTGAAAGCATTTGTTAGCAGACACAAGTTGAAGCATAAATCTTAGAACTCTAAATCCAGTCCTTTTTTTGGCCTTCAGCTGTATGAAGTGGAGTAGGGTGCCCTCGAAAATCTTCTATTCATAATTAAGGTACACATCGTTTGTGATGGGGCCATAATGGAGCAGTATGTGATCAAAAAGGAACTTATTAGCTAATGATGTGGCTTTATAAAGTCAGAATGTTGGAAGTGTGAGATCCTAATGTGGGTGTACGGATGGCAGAGCAGAGAATTGTGATGTCATAATGGGATATTTGATATCACAATAGGGAATTTGAAGGTCACTGTGGCACATCATGATAGCTTAACGGAAAGGCACAGTACCATAATGGGGACACAGAGATGATAACCAGGGCTATGTGAGATCATAATGGGGAATTGTGAAGTAACAGTAAAAGTATGTCATCATGGGGTGCAGTGGTGTCACAATAGTGTGCTGTGATGTCACAGGGGAGAGTTGTTCTGTCACAATGGTGCATCCAGCGTTATCACTGGAGAACTGTGATGACACAAGGGTTTCTTTTGATGCTGTAATGGATGATTCTGATATCATGATGGCGAATTCTGAAGTCATATGGAGAACTATGATGTCACAATGGGATGTTGTGATACCAAAATAGGATGTGTGAATTCAAAACAAGGCATGATGATGTCACAATGGCATATTTTGATGCCATATTTGGTACAGTGATGTCATAATGTGCAACTATGTTGTCACAGTGGGAAATTGTTGTAACATAAAGGTTTATTGTGCTGCACAAATGAGGGAAACGTGAGGACATAATAGGGTAATTGTGCTGTCACAGTGGAAATGATAATGTCACAATGGGCCAAGCTAATGTAACCAGAAGGCACCTTGATGTGGCAGTGAAGCATTACCCTGTGAAAAAAATGAATTGTGACGCTATAATGGGGACTGTGATGTCATCATGGGCATTGTGTCACACTGGAAGTTTATGATGTCATAAATGAAAACTGTAACATCAATGAGGAATTGTGTGGTCATAATGGGGCATTGACAAGTCACGAAGAGGACATCATGATGTCAAAATAGGGATCGGTGGTGTCACATTGGGGCATTGCAATGCCATAATCTGGAACTATGATGTCATAACATGTCACTGTTTTGTTGCAATTGGGAATTGTGATGTAAAAAAGGTTAATTATGCTGCTATAAATAGGCAACATGAGCTCATAATTGGGGATTAGATTGGCTATCATGGGGAATAATGATGTTCCGTTTGGGCAGCATGATTTCACAATGTGGCATTATTGGTTGACCATACAACATTGGGATATCTTCGTGGGGCACTGTGATGTCACACTGGTCCTGGTGATATCACAGTGGGCAACTGTGATGTCACAGTGGGCAATCATGAGGTCACAAAGAAAATTGTAATGTCATAATGGGAGTTGTGAGTTCACAAGTGAACACATGTCACAATAGGGCCTTATGATGTTACAAAGGCATAGCATGATGCTATAGTGTGATACCATGATGTCATATCCATCATTGTGGTGTCACAATTGGTAATTGTGATATTGTAATACAATTTAAATATCATGATGAGGATTGTGAGATCTTAATAGTGAATTGTGATGTCAAATTGGAAGTATGTGAGGTCACATTTGGGCGTTACTGTGTCACAGTAGGACATGGTGATGTCACAGCAGATATAGTAAAAGAAAGGAAAGGACAGAAAGCGAAAGATATCAAACTTATATCTGGTTTTCTGTGTCTGTGAACCTAGTATTAAAAGAAATAGATAAAAAAATTCCAATTTTCCGATGATCTTGGAACTGGAAAATAGTTCTTATATGCCTCAAAAAGCAAATGTTACATTCAAGTGAAGGCGTTTGTTAGCAGACACAATTTGAAGCATAAATCCTAGAACTCTGAATCCAGTCATTTTTTGGCCGGCAGCTGTATGAAGTGTAGTAAGTTGCCCTCGAAGATCTTCTATTCATAATTAAGGTAAACGTCTTTTGTGATTGGACCCTAATGGAGCATTATGTGATGAAACTGGAACATATGAGCTAATGATGTGGCTTTATAAAGTCAGAATCTGGGAAGTTTGAGATCCTAATGGGGGTATGCTGATGGCAGAGCAGAGAATTGTGATGTCATAATGGGACATTTGATATCACAATAGGGAATGTGAAGGTCACAGTGGCACATCATGATAGCATAAAGGAAATGCCCGGTACCATAATGGAGACACTGAGATGATAACAAGGGCAATGTGAAATCACAATGGGGAATTGTGAAGTAATAGTAAAAAGTATGTCATCATGAGGTGCAGTGGTGTCAAAACAGGGTGCTGTGATGTCACACCGGAGAGTTGTTTTTTCACAATGGTGCATCCAGTGTTATCACGGGAGCATTGTGATGTCACAAGATTTTATGGTCATGCTGTAATGGATGATTATGATATCATGATGGGGAATTCTTAAGTCATATGGAGAACTATGATGTCACAATGGCGTGGTGTGATACGACAATAGGATGTGTGAAGTCACAATAAGGCATGATGATGTCACAATGAAATATTTTGAGGCCATATTTGGTACAGTGATGTCATAATATGCATCTATGTAATCACAGTTGGCAATTGGGTTATAATAAATGTTGATTCTGCTGCTCTAATGAGGGTAATGTGAGGTCATAATAGGGTAATTATGGTGTCACCCTGGAAATGATGCAGTCACAATGGGCCAAGTTAGTGTCAACACAGTGCCACTTGAGGTGACTGTGAATCATTATACTGTGAAAAAAAAAGAATTGTGATGCTATAATGGGGACTTTGATGTCATCATTGGCACTTGTGTCACACTGGGCAATTATGAGGTCACAAGAGAAAACTGTAATATCAATGCAGAATTGTCTGTTCATAATGGGGAATTGATAATTCCTGATGTGCGTTTCATGATGTCAAAATACAGCTGGGTCGTGTTACAATGGGGTATTGTAATGCCATAATGTGGAACTATGCTGTCATAACATGTCACTGTGATGTCACAATTGGGAATTGTGATGTCATAAAGGATAATTGTACTGCTATAATTATAGAACAGGAGCTCATAATCAGGGAGTTGTTTCGCTATACTATGCAATAGTGATGTTCCCACTGGGCATATGCATAAACAATATGGCATTCTTGGGTGACAATACAGAATTGTGATATCATAGTGGGGAACTGTGATGTCACAATGGTCCTGGTGATATCACAGTGGGCAATTGTGATGTCAGAGTGGGCAATCATGATGTCACAAAGGAAATTTTAATGTCATAATGAGAATTGCGAGGTTAAAACAGAACAGATGTCACAATAGGGCATTATGATGACACAAATGCATAGCATGATGTTATAATATGATACCATGATGTCATATCCATCATTGTGATGTCACAATTCTCAATTGTGATGTTGTAAGATAATTTAAATGTCATGATGAGAATTGTGAGATCTGAATTGTGAATTGTGATATCACATTGGCAGTATATGAGGTCACAATACGGCGTTATCATGTCACAGTATGACATGGCAATGTCGCAGCAGGAAAAGGAAAAGAAAGGAAGGAAAAGGAAAGAAATATCAAAGTGGCATCTGTTTTTTGTGTGTGTGAGCCTAGTATTAAAAGAAATAGATAAAAAAATTGCAATTTTTCCTCTATCTTGAGACTGGAAAAGATTTCTTAAATGCCTGAAAAAGCAAATGTGACATTCAAGTAAACTCATTTGTTAGCAGAAACAAATTGAAACATAAATCTTAGAACTCTGATTTCAGTACTTTTTGTGGGCCTGGAGCTGCATGAAGTTTTATAGGGTGCCGTCGTAGACCTTCTAATCATAATTAAGGAAAACATAGGTTGTGATGTGGCACTATTGGTGCATTATGTGATCAAAATGGAAATTATGAGATAATGATGTGGCTTTCTAAAGTCAGAATGGGGGAAGAGTGAGATCCTACTGGGGGTTTCCCGTTGGCACTGCAGAGAATTTTGATGTCATAATGGGATATTTGATGTCACAATAGGGACTTTGGAGGTCACAGTGGGGCATAGTGACACCATAAAGGAATGGCATGGTACCATAATGAGGACACTGATATGGTAAAGAGGGCAATGTGAGATCACCATGGACAATTGTGAAGTAACTGTGAAAAGTGTCTCATCATGGGGTACAGGGGTGTCACATTAGGGTGCTGTGATGTCACAGTGGAGTGTTGTTCTGTCACAATCATGCATCTAATCCTTTCACTCGAGAACTGTGATATCACTAGGGATTATTGTGATGTTGTAATGGATCATTATGACATCATGATGGGGAATTCTTAAGTCATATGGAGAACTACGATGTCGCAATGGGGTGGTGTGATACAACAATAGGATGTGTGAGGTCACAATAAGGCATGATGATTTCACAATGGGATATTTTGAGGCCATATGTGGTACAGAGATTTCATAATATGCATCTATGTTGTCACAGTGGTGAATTGTGGTATCATTAAAGTTGATTGTGCTGCTCTAATGAGGGCAATGTGAGGTCATAATAGGGTAATTGTGGTGTCACACTGGAAATGATGCTGTCAAAATTGGCCAAGTTAGTGTCAACACAGTGCCACTTGAGGTGACAGTGAATCATTATACTGTGAAAAAGAAAGGAATTGTGATGCTATAATGGGGAGTTTGATGTCATCATGGGCACTTGTGTCACACCTGGCAGTTATGAGTTCACAAGAGAATAATGTAACATCAATGCAGAATTGTCTGTTCATAATGGGGAATTGATAATTCCTGATGTGGGTTTCATGATGTCAAAATAGTGTAGATTTGTGTTACACTGGTGTATTGTAATGCCATGATGTGGAACTATGCTGTCATAGCATGGCAATGTGTTGTCACAGTTGGGAATTGTGATGTCATAAAGGTTAATTGTACTGCTATAATTATAGAACAGGAGCTAATAATCAGGGAGTTGTGTCGCTATAATATGCAATTGTGATGTTCCCACTGGGCATCATGAGGTAACAATATGGCATTCTTGGGTGACAATACAGAATTGTGATATCATAGTGGGGAACTGTGATGTCACAATGGCCTGGTGATATCACATTGGGCAATTGTTATGTCACAGTGGGCAATCATGATGTCACAAAGGAAATTTTAATGTCATGATGTGAATGGCGAGGTTAAAACAGAACACATATCACAATAGGGCATTATGTTGACACAAATGCACATCAAGATGTTATAATGTGATACCATGATGTCATATCTATCATTGTGATGTCACAATTCTCAATTGTGATGTTGTAAGATAATTGAAATGTCATGATGAGAATTGTGAGATCTGAATTGTGAATTGTGATGTCACATTGGCAGTATATTAGGTCACAATAAGGCATTATCATGTCACAGTAGGTCATGGTGATGTCACAGCAAGAAAAGGAAAAGAACGGAAGGATAAGGAAAGTAATATCAAACTGGCATCTGATTTTTTTTGTGTGTGACCCTAGTATTAAAAGAAATAGATAAAAAAAATTACAATTTTTCCACTATCATGAGACTGGAAAAGATTTCTGAAATGCCTGAAAAATCAAATGTAACATTCAAGTAAACTCATTTGTTAGCAGAAACAAATTGAAACATAAAACTTAGAACTCTGAATTCCAGTGCTTTTTGTGGGCTTGGAGCTGCATGAATGGTTATAGGGTGCCTTCGTAGATCTTCTAATCATAATTCAGGTAAACATAGGTCGTGATGGGGCACTATTGGAGCATTATGTGATCAAAATGTAAATTATGAGCTAATGATGTGGCTTTCTAAATTCAGAATGGGGGAAGAGTGAGATCCTAATGGGGGTTTCCTGATGGCACTGCAGAGAATTTTGATGTCATAGTGGGATATTTGATGTCACAATAGGGACTTTGGAGGTCACAGTGGGGCATAGTGACAGCATAAAGGAATGCCATGGTACCATAATGAGGACACTGAGATGATAACGAGGCCAATGTGAGATCATAATGTGGAATTG
>PVJX010034773.1:0-18690 GCA_004027295.1 Dolichotis patagonum | reverse complement strand
GCGTTCACCCTAGCATTAGTCTCCTTGAATATGAACGCTCCTGTCTTTTCCCAATGAGTCACTGCATTGCACTATTCTTACTTGAAAGGAAATCTAGGCGACCAGCTTCTTGGTTCCCTGTACTTCTCACCCCACAAGAGTTCTCAGGATGTATAATCTAAACAAAGCAAAAAAAAAAAAAATGACCGGACCTCTTCCTAGGAGCCTCCTATTTGCTGAAACACTCTAATCCTCGCTTAACCTCTATAGGTTGGTTTTCTCCATCTTATGTGAGGAAAAGAGGCTCAGAGACAAGGAGCAACACCCAGAGTACCGACACTTTGAGGGAGTGAGATGCCAAACCCTAATTCCTAGACACCCTCTGCACCCTAGCAACGCCAGGCTGGGCCAACTCTCACCATTGGGTATGGAGTTCAAAGACCTCCTTCACAAGGTACCTTTTACTTTGAAAAGTGCTTGAAGCACCACAAAATAAAAATTAAAAAAACAACGACAACAACAGCAAAACCCAATAGCCCTTTCTTGGATTCCAGCCTGAAGTTCACCTACCAACCCACTCTTTCAAGAAGGCCAAGTACGCTCAATGAACTCACGAATGGACATCTTGAGCCTTTTGCTGCTTTTCTCAGGAGTCCTGCCTACCTCCCTCTAAGCCAAAGCTATGTGAGCCTCTGCTAAGTCCTAGGTAGTGCAAATCTCCCTTGACACTGGGCCTTGTATTTCCTCCTGTTGCTGTCCTTTGCAAGAAGGTTGGACTGCTGAACTGGGAAGCAAGTACCTGAACACTGGCAGAGAAAATCAAGTTTGAGCTTTACATATACAAAACAATAAATCAGAAATATGGAGGCTATGCAAGGAAAAAACAAAGAAGAAAAAGCATACATTTAAGGAGATCTCAAAATATGAGTGCTCCTGTAAGCTTTGAGTTTTCTGAAAGTGACGTGCAATTGTTTCTTGCTATTGTATTTCTCTCATTATTTTCTCTCTTCAACACTTACAGATCCGCCTTTCACAGAAAACACATTTGGCGATGAGTACTGAATTGGAATGTTCTACTTACTTGTGATAAACCTGTCCTTTTGAGTTTATATAAAGGGGGGGACTCAAGTAAGAGAAGATAATGCCACAATTGAGACAATAATCATTCTTTTTCTCACTTTTACAGTTAAAAACATTTTAACTTTTGAAGACATGAATACGTGTCTTCACAGCCTCTGCTATTCAATAATACAATTCATTAGGAGGGACCAGAGAGAAATCTCAGTGTCATTATGTACACGGAGCAGGGGAAAAATGAGGGCTGGTGTTACAAGCCCAATGACCAACTCAGAAATGAATGATAATCAGATTGCCATTCAAAATGTGCAGGCAATCCAGAAGTCCATTTTGAATTCCATCCACATTTGCAGAAGAAAGAGGTAGATGACACCTAGAATGTTGTCCTTCAGAAGTATTAAGGTTGCACGTACTAATGATAATTCAGTCCTCATTAAACGCTCATGCTGATAACAACCCACATTTTGACACAGCAGGCCCTCACAAATTTATTTTCCCGTTGGTAAATCGAGTTTACTTTAATAGTTTGCTGAGCAATAGGCAGAAGCTGCACGGGGGTGGAAATCGATGTCTACATCTGATCAAATATCAGGCTTTCTCAAATGTCACCAACCCCTCTTCCTGGTTTCCAAAGAGAGGGGTGCCCTGGGCGAGAGGGTTATGTTTAGCTATACCCAGCCAGTCCTATCCCCCTTTGAGTGCTTCCCCCATTCCCCCAGAATGGTGGCTAGGACAGCAGATGACACTATGAAGGTGCCGCAAGATGGGGGTCCGGACTGGCAGTGGCACTGTGTAAACGGAACCGGTCCCAGGGGATGGCTGTGGGCTCCGTGGTAACCTGGGCTGAACTCCACTGCAGGCTCGGCTGTCTTAAGAGCGGGCACCCTGAGGGCACAGAGCCACGAAATTGGGTCCCCACAGAGCGCCAGGTTTTAGAGACGGTTTTGCTACACAAATGAAAGACAGGAAGCAGCCTTGGGTTTGAATGCTGTGGCTTTGGGGTGGAGGATTAGGACACCCAGGAGTAGAGGTGGTAGTGAGTGGCCGACCCCACAGGTCCTGACAATCTTCCTCGGTGGGTGGCTGAGGACTGGGGTCGCGGGTACCCACGCAATGACAGTCCCAAAGCACCAGAGGGCGCCGTGCGTACAGCTTGCTGTTGCAGCGAGCCTGGAGAAGGCGGGAGTTAGGGGCCTGGGGAGGGTGGGGACAGAAGTGAGTCTGTCCTAGCCCACCGGAACTGCGGCTTGTCGCCCGCACCGCCCCCGGGCCTCCCTGGGCGGCCCAGAAGGAGGGGTCCACATTTCTCAGGAACTTCCGACCAGATAATATCTGATGACAACCTAGCAAAACGCAAATGAAAGAGGGGGAAGCATCCATAACACCTACGAGAGCTCAACAAAATGTCATTTTTAAACTGCTGAGGATGAGCAATTGCTGTCACATCCTATCCTGCGGCACATCCCGGTCTCCTGGAGCTGGCTACCTTCTAATGCATGCTCCATCAGGTCTCTCGTGCCAAGGGGACCACCCTGTACGGGACATGACAGAACTGCATCCTGGTCGTCCAGCAAACACCTGCTACTTGCTGTCCACTGCTCTGTACAACTTTGCCCCAATTCTCTTGATTAGTCCCAGCGCAATCCCAAGAGGCAACTCTCCGTTCACTCTTACAGATGGGGAAAGAAAGGTTCAGAGTGGAGGGAGGATGTCATGGAACCTGCCCGTAAACTGGCTGCTTACAAACTTCTTCAATCCAAGCAGAAATACTGGAGCTAAAATTATGCATAAGTGTTCATAAAAACAGCTCCAGTTCTAGTCCATTTTCCCTGTGTCCGTGCCCCTCAAACTTTCCTCTGATGACCTTTAAGTGCTCATCTTTGGCTGCTTGAAAAAAGTCACCTGATTTGAGTTAGGAAGTGATTGCACACATCAGGAACTGCAGTGCTCCCAGGTATTCAAAGTTTTCTTTCAGAATGTTGGCCAACAGCTCACACCAGCCTTTGCAAGATCTGCTTTCTATACACAGAAAGGTGGAAAGATGTCCAGTTGGCCCACAGCTGTCACCAAGCACTGTGGTGTGAACTTTTGACGTCAGAGTCTTAGCTTCTCCCAGAAACCTGGAGCCCACCCAGTCTTCTGCCACTGACCTCTCCCCAGCACCTGATGTGTGAGCCCTCCAGTAGCAACTTGCTAGTTTCCATCTGCAGCTCTAGGATTTTTTCGTGTGTGTGTGTGTGTGTGTGTGTGTGTGTGCGTGTGTATCTCCCCAGTGAGCTGAGAAGCAAGGAAGCAGAGGCCATGTCAGTGCTGGGGATCCAGCAGCTCTGAAAGAGTTATCAAACTGAATTATGACTGCATCTCTGCATATAACATCTACCACTTTTCCACCAATTAAACGAATGGCTTTGCTCTTTCTTCTGGATTTTCAGCTTTATTTATTTCAAACAGCAAAGCCTGCTGACAGGCATAGTTTATTGAAAGACCAAAGAAATTGCAAAAATGTGAATCACTTCCTCTGCACAGTGCAATGATCTCTACATACTCTCCTCTCATTTGGATCCCTGTTTCATCTCTCTTTTACACCTGTATTTTGATAACAAGTACTCATCTATGTTATTGGAAGAAGAATTTAAAAGAAACATTGTTATCCAGCAGATTTCTGGATTTTCCACCAGTTGCTAAATTGTGCTTAGAGTATTATCTAACAATCAGAACCACTGGGCTGGATACCTCCTCTTATAGTTTAGACCTAAAATGGCCCCCAAAGTCTCTTGTTCTGAAGTGGGGCTTGTGAAAGGTGATTGAACCATGGGGCACTATATTATTCCATTGATTATTTCACTGATGAGTTTATAGCAGAATGTGCTGTTGGGAGATAGGCACTGGTCAGAAGGAGGGAGTTACTGTGGGTGCGGTCTGGAAGGATATGTTCTTGTCCATGTATCCTCCCTCTTCTTATTCTCTCTGCTTCCTAACTGCCAGGAAGTGAGCACATTTCCTTTGCCACATCATTCTGCCATGCCCCATTTCTGCCTTGGTGCTAGCTACTGAACACACTGAAATAAACCTCTCCTCTTTTAAGCTGCAGGTGTTGAGTATTTTGTCCCAGAAATAAGAAAATGGCTAGTGTACCTCTCCCTAGTGCAGTACCTAAAATGGCTATCACTGAGAAGAAATGAGAAAGTGGGAAATGATGGGGAGCAGATGAGAATTAATGAGGAAACATAACATGTTTTATGAACATAACATGTCTTGTGAAAAAGATGAAACATAGAGGGAATGGGGTGGAAAAGAGACTGGAAAGTGCGAAAACAACAGGGCAGTAATACACAAAACCCAAAAACCGGGCCTCCAGGAAGGTCCGGAGGGATGGGAACTCTAAACCATATATAGCAATCAAGTACCTCAACCCAAAGTGCATATATTTCAAGAGACAAAATCAGCATTTTAATATTAATATATTTTCTATACATTAATTATGAACTAATTGAGAAAAAATTAGGAAAACAATGCCATTCATGATAACTTTTAAAAAGAATACTTAGGGGTGAAACTAGCCAGCGAGGTGAAAGAAATTATAGATCACTGAAGAAAGAAATTTAAGACATCAGAAAATAGAAAAAGCTTCAATGTTCATGGATAAACAGAACTAGTATTATTTAAATGGCCATATTACCAAAGGCAATCTACAGACTTGATACAATTTCCATCATAATATCAGTGGTATTCTTCACAGAGGTAGAAAAAACAGTCCTAAAATTCATATGGAGTCACAGAAGACCCAGAATAGTCAAAGCAGTCTTAAGCTAAAAGAGAAAGGTTGGAGGCATTACAATTGGAGACATCAAATTGTATTACAAAGTCATAGTAACAGAGACAGCATGGAACTGGCACAAAAATAGACACACAGACTATTGGAATAGAATAGAGAACACAGAAACAAACTCACATAATTACAGCCATCTGATTCTTGATGAAGAAGCCAAAAGCATACCTTGAAGAAGACATATGATGCTGGGAAAACTTGATATCCCTGTGTAGATTAAAACTAGATCCCTATCTTTCACGCTGCTCAAAAAATAAATTCAAAATGGGTCAGATACCTTGCTATAAGACCAGAAACTTTGAAATTTCTGAAAGAAAACAGAGGAAACATTTGAAGCCATATGCACGAGAAAAGATATTCTGAACAGGACCCAATCACACAGGAAATAATATAAAGACTCAACAAATAGAACTACATCCAATTGAAAAATTTCCTTTACAGCAAGGGAAACAATAGAGTGAAAAGATACTCTACAGAATGGGAGAAAACCATTACCAACTAATCTTCTGACAAAGGATTAATATCAAGAATATACAAAGAACTCAAAAATCTTAACACCAAAAAACTAAGTAGCCCAATCAGTAAATGAACAAATTAGACACTTCTTTAAAAAGTGAGTACAGGGCTGGGGAGTTAGCTCAGTGGCTAAGCACTCACCTGGCAAGCACGAGGTCATGAGTTCAATCCTTGGTATCAAAAAAAAAGTGAGTACAATTGGCCAATATGTATATGAAAAAATGTTTGACACCCTTTGTCATGAAGGAAATGCAAATCAAAACTACACTAAGATTCCATCCATCCCAGTCAGAATGTTATCGTCAAGATTACAGAAAACAATAAATGTTGGTAAGGATGCAAAGGGAAATGGAGTACATCTACACTTCTGGTAGGAGTATAAATCAGTAGAACCACGATGGAAATCAGTACATAGATTCTTCAAACAACTAAATATACAGCTACCATATGGTCCATCTCTACCACTGCTTGGTATATATCTAAAGGAACTAAAGTCAGCATATAAGATAATACTTGCATACCCACATCTATTGTAGCATAATTCAGAATAGCCAAGATATGGAACCAGCTTAGGGAACCTTCAAAATGAATGGATACAAAAATTGTTATATATATATATATATATATATATATATATATATATACATACACACACACAATGTACTATTAATCAGCTTTTAAAAGAATGAAATTATGTTGTTTGCAGGAAAATGAGTGGAACTGGAGAGCATCACATTAAGCGAAATAAGCTCGGAGAACGAAATAACACATGTATTCCCTAATGTGTGAAATCTTAAAATGATGACATAAAAATAGAAGGGAGACTATTATTAGAGGAGAAGGAATAAATAGGAGGGGTGGAGGCATACAGGAGGGTAATAGGTGGAAAAAATTATTAATTATATCACTAAGAGATCATGGGAAACTGCGGGCTATAAACAGTATAAATGGGATTGTTATCTTTTATTTTCAAAGATGCATTAATGTAGAGTCATCAAGAAATTACTCAGAATGATTTTCACTTTACTATGTTAATCTGTCTCAGAGTGATGTGCTCAGCACATTTTTCCATTTAAAAGTATCTTTTAACTTGTGCTATAATAAAGGAGTTCTGAGTAGAAAAAAAGGTAAAAAATGGTTACAAGTATATGAGTTGATGGATATGTTCATTAGCTTGAGTGTAATAATCATTTCACAACATATAAGTCTCTCAAAATATGTTCATCTTAGATATATGATTTAATTTGTCAATTATGCTCAATAAAAAAAAATTTTTAAAGTGCACACATTTGCAGAGGCTCCATGGCTTCCATATCCTCCATTCCATTTTGAGCTGCTCCCCTAGCTGAACATGAGTTCTTCAAGTTGCTTAGTGCTTTGAGTAGAAAGGGACAGAGGAAATCAAATTCAAACTGCAATCAGAAAAGGGAACTTCTGACTTCCAGGAAGATGGCAGTGGTGAAGAGAAGAAAAATAATCTCTCCAGGATTTGGTGTCCAGATGCTAGAAAATACCAATGTAAGAAAGAGAAGGAAAGTAGGTTCCCAAACCCAGAAAGAATCTAAATCAAGAATTAAAGCCCATGGGGAGAACGAAGAGAGAAACTTCAATGCAAAAGAAGGAGATGGCAAGCAACGTTTTCTCCCTGACCCCTGACTAAGTGTGTGGGAGATGTGGCTCAAACCTTTAGATAAATGGTGACTACTGGTGACCATGGAGGTCTCCACTGAGAAATGCACCAGTGGGGTACATCAGCGGACGCAGTGGACTTCCATGGCTGGTGAGTCATTTGGATTCAAATGTCCCCAGGGAAAAGACAATTGGCAAGTAGCCACCTTGGAGAGTGAGAAACTGAGAACTCAGAGCAGCTATGGGTCAGCTCCATCTAGTATCTCCCACTGGATGAGACCACCAAATTCAAATTGTCAGGAGGTCAGAGAGACAATTTCAAGCCAACAGAGAGCTGAATTCAAGCCATCAGGAGGCACACAGTGTATTTCAGGCTAAACAAATCAGATTCTAGTCTCATAACCAGAAACCAGCCTGAACTTCAGTGAAACTAAAGGTGCAGCCTTGCTGTGATTATCCACTAGCCCGCCATAAATATACAGCTGGCTTGCTGGGATTAATCAACATGGACCTGGGCTCTGTCTGTCCATTCTGTCTACCAATGACAGCAAAGACACACTCTGAAGTGAACAATTTTATTTTTTATTCTTTTATTTTTCTTTGCCTTTTTATTTTAATTTCTTTGTTTTTACACAAGTATGAACACTTTTCTGAGTTTTTGTAATTTCTCTGTTCTGTTGTTGTTTTTATTTGTTCTTTCTCTTTCCTTCCTGTCTTCATCATCAGTTTCCAAAAGTTCATGTAATGTTCCTTTGTTCTCCAGGCTTGTTTCTAATCTGTTCCTCTTTTTCTGTTCACCTATTTTTCTCTTAAATCCCCTTTGTAAATGTTCTTCCCTGAGGGTAAAATTGCCATATTGTTTTAAATCACAATATTGAGAACATATTTACTGTACATGATTTTGTGATTCATTTTAGATTTTGTATATAACCACAAATATATTTCATACAGTTAATGCTGGCAATTAATAGGGGCCACAGTTTGTCATTTTCTTGGCTATGTTTGAGGCTGTTGTTATTGTTGATCGTACTACTCTAGCCAAGGTAACATAATTGCTATGATAAGCTGTTTTTCCCCAGTATGCCAAGACTGAGATTGCTTATGGGTCATAAACAATAGTACAACCCAGTGACAAAAAACCAGCGGTTAGGTCAATTTCTCATACTCAGTTCATTGAAAAGGTAAGATCTTGGAAGAGACTCAACACCTGAAACC
This sequence comes from Dolichotis patagonum, assembly GCA_004027295.1. Taxonomy (NCBI): domain Eukaryota; kingdom Metazoa; phylum Chordata; class Mammalia; order Rodentia; family Caviidae; genus Dolichotis; species Dolichotis patagonum. The sequence continues at coordinate 10,445 of PVJX010034773.1, read as the reverse complement.
AGCTATATCTAGAAGACATTTCTGGGAAGTAGTGATAGCCTAAGGATTCTCAATAATAGCAATAACGTACCTGTCATAAGCAAATTCCATATATTGACCCAGAAATTAAACTAAAAAATTAAATATAACATGAGAAGATGCTTAAGGGAGATGCAATCCCAGACATCCAGCTTACCAAAGGCAAACCAGGGAGCAATACTTTATGACAATCTGAAAACCTCCTACCTGAACTCTCTGAAGTGGTAACAGCAGAAGTAGCAAAACGGAAGAATGAGACTGAAAATAAAATCAGAAATCATTTCTCAGATAACTTCAGAGACAGTGACCATATGTAAGACAAGCTTAGTGACTCTAGAGCAGATACATATAAAAAATAAAGGAGCTTAGAAAATTATGAAAAACATGAATGCCCAACATAGGAAACAAATGGACCCATGAAACAGATTCAGATATCCAGAAGATTAAAAATTCCATTCAAAGTACACACAACAGAATGAGCCAATATGAGGAAAGAATATCAGATACAGAAGACAAGATTAGCATTATGAAAAGAAAGATTTCTTTAAAATAGCAAGAGACTATGAAAAATCAGTCCAACAGCTGCTAGGTGACACAAAGAAGAATAATATAAGATTGATCAGAGTCAATGAAAAAGCAAGAAATAGTACAAATGACATAAAAACCCACACACAGAAGTAGTGGCAGAAAACTTCCCAAGCAAGGAAAACAACTTGACATTAAGATAAATGGGGCATATACAATTCCAATTAGCCCTGGTCAAAATAAAATCTACATCAAAGCATATAATTGTCAGGATTCCATAAACTCAACAAAAGAATGGAATAGTAAAAGCTGTTAGAGAAAACAAACAAGTCACCTAATAAGGAAAGCCCATTATAATCACAGTAGACTTCTCAACACAAACTCTCAAGTAGGGCTTAGAGTGAAGTATTTCAAACCCCCAAAGAAAACAACTTACAGCCTAAATTGAGGAAACCTGCAAAACTATCTTCAAAAACCAATATAGAAATGAGACACTTCTGTAACAAAGAACACATTAAGAAATTCATGACTAATAAACCAGCACTTCAAAATGTACTGAAGGACATTCTAGAAAGGGATAATGAGGCCTACAACTCCAAGAATGTTAACAAAACAAATCTACCAGGCAAGGAAAGCAATTAAATTGGGGGGAAAAGGGAACAACTAGAAAATAACATCACAAGGATAAGTCAAAACTATCAGCTAGAACTGTAAATGTAAATGGTCTCAATTCACCAAGCAAAAGAAACACATTAGCATAATTCATCAAAAAGCAAAGATCCAACAACATACTATATACAAAAAACACATGTAAGCCAAAAGAAATTCATAGACTGAGAGTCAAAGGATGGAAAACAATACACCATTACAAACAGAACCCAGAATAGAGCAGGGATAGCTATTCTATTTTCACACAAAGTGGATTTCAAGCCAAGACTGATCAAAACAGACAAAGAAGATTATTACATCCTTGTAAAGGGAACAATCCAGGAGAAAGAGCTAACAATCATAAATATACATGTATCAAATATTAGCACACCCCACTGTTTATGAGGATTTTTTAAAAATTTTTTTTCCAGTACCAGGGATCGAACTCATGACCGCGCACTTGCAAGGCAGGTACTTATGCCACTGAGCTACATCCCCAGCCCCAGCATACCCCACTGTATAAAACAAACATTAATGGATATGAAAAATCAAGTAAACACTAATACAATTGTAATAGAGGACCTCAGTACCTTGTCACACAAAAAAAAAAACAACTCAAGATAAAAATTCTAGAAAGAAAGAAATATCAAAATTGAACCAAACTGTTGAACAAATAGATTTAGTTGATGTCTACGGAGTGTTTCACTCTTGTATGGATACACATCAGAATACACATTCTTCTCAGCTGGACATGGGATGTTCTCCAAAATACAGCACATACTAGCTCATGGAACATGGTTAGGTAGATGCAAAGGAACTGAAGTATTCCCATGAACAAAATCAGATCATAGTGCAGGGAAATTGGAAATCAATGGCAAAAGAAACCACAAAAATTTCATAAACACATAGAAATTGAGTAACATTCTCCTAAGCAAGCAGTACATAACAGCTGAAATTAAGGAAGAAATTACAGTTTCTTCAGCTAAACAATAATTCCAATATAACATACCAGAACTTATGGAACACAATGAAAGTAGCCCTACAAGGGAAATTTATAGCAGTGATTTATTGCATCAAAATAGCAAAATGAGCTGAAATAAACCTGAAGCTTAGAGTAAAAGAAGAGCAAGTCAAGTCAAAAGCTCACACTAGGGAGGAAACTATAAAGATTAGAGCAGATCACATCTCGGTCCTTTGTTAAGATCAAGTGAAGAGTAGAGAAGAAATTAATGCAACTTAGACTAGGTAAACAACACAAAGATTCAATGAATCAAAGAGTTGGTTTTTTAAAAGATATAATTAAGTGGCAGTGGTGGTGCACATCTGTAATCCCAGCACTTGAGAGGCTGAGGCAGGAGGATAGCTGTGAGTTCAAGATCAGCGTAACTACAAAGAAAGTTCAAAGACAGCCTGAACTGCATAGCAAAACTCTATGTCAAAAAAGACAATAAATAAATAAATAAATAAATAAATAAATAAAATTGATAAACTCTTAGCCAACCTTATCCAAAAAAAGTAAAAACTAAAGTCCATGCAATTAGGAATAAAAATGATGAAATCACAACAAATACTTCAGAAATCCAGGAGATTATCAATACCTACTTTGAGAACCTGTATTCTAATATGATGCAAAGAACAGAAGAAATGTAAAGATTCTTAGATAGATATGAATTATCAAAGCTGAATCAAGAAGATATAAAAATTCTAAACAAAGCAATACCAGTCAATGAAATTAAAGATGTATTTTAAAACCTACCAACAAAGTGAAGTCCAATCCCTGATGTACTCACTGCTTAATTCTACTAGAAATTTAGAGGAGACATACCACCCTACTTCTCAAACCCTCTGATGAAATTGAAAGGGAAACAATACGTTCAAATTCATTCCTGGAAGCATTCATTACTTGATACCAAAACCAAAGAATGATAAAACCAAAACAGAGAACTATAGGCCAATCTCCCTAATGAACATAGTTGCAAAAAAAAAAATAGTAAGATCCTGGCAAACAATATGCAGCAAATTATCGAGAAGATTATATCCCTCAACCAAGTAAGATTCAACTCAGAGATTTAGGAATATTGCAATGTATACAAATCAATGAATGCAATACACCATATTAACAGAGCCAAAAACAAAATCATATGATCATCTGAATAGACGCAGAAAAAGCACTTGAAAATATCCAACACCCATGTATGATAAAAACCCTACAGAAAATTGGAATAGATGATCATCATCTCAATCCATTAAAAGACAAACCAACAACCAACATCATACTAAATGGGCACAAACTGAAAAGCTTCCACTCTAAAATCAGGAACAAAACAAAGATGTCCACTATCACTATCATCATTAAATAAAATTCTAGAAACTTTATCCAGAGCAATTAGACAAAAGAAAGAAATGGAATTAGAATAAGGAAGGAAGGAGTAAAATTATCATTACTTGAAGATGACATGGTACTCTACATAGAAGACCCCAAAAACTTCACCAAAGATTTTTAGATTTAATCATCAAATTCAGTAGTATAGCTGGATACAAAGTCAATGCTCAAAATCAATAGTATTTCTCTACATAAATAACAACTCTCTGAAAGAGAAATGAGGGAAACAATACCTTTCACAGTAGCATCCAAAATATTTAAATTCCTAGGAATAAATCCAATGAAGGATATAAAAGACCTCTACATTGAAAATGACAGTATTCTAAAACAGAAATTGAAGAGGATATCAGAAAATTAAACGATATCCTCTGCTCTTGGGTTGGAAGAACCAGTATATCTATAGCCATAGCTCCAAAATCATTATACAGTTTTAATGAAATCCTAATCAAAACATCAATACTATAACTTGCAGAACTAGAGAAAATAATCCCAAAATTAATTTGGAGGCAGAAAAGATCTAAAATAGCAAAAGCAATTCTGGGGAAGAAAGTCCAATCAGGCTCATCACAATCCATTTGAAAACTATATTACAATGCTATTGCAATAAAAATAGCATGGTACTGGCAAAAAAAAAAACCAGAAACAAAGACAAAAAAAAAAAACAACAACAGACGTCAGCACCTCCAGAGAATCAGCCATGCTGGATCTTGGGGACCAACCAAGAAAGCAACGAGCTAGCCTTCCTGGTAAGTAGCATGAGCCATGGGTGTACCAGGGGAAGAATAAATCAGTGTCTCCCACGTGCCTACCAGCATGCAGATGAGAATCAAATATCCCATGCTCCCCCTTCCCTTAGTAACTGGATAGTTTCGAGGTCAGCTGGAATTGATAGCAGCTAAGGTACATAAAGCAACTAAATGCTTGTATTGTTTGGTTGATTATGCTGACCTGGGGCCAGAGGTCTGAGCATCTCTTGGGAGGATGACAGTATGCAATATAGCAAATACGGGGGATTTCCCTCTATCTTGTCTTTGAAGTCCAGTACTATTTTCACTGTTTTGCTTTGTTCTGATTAATTGTTTTACTCTATACAATATTCTGTTTTGATTGGTTTTATAATGTTCTGTTTTTGGTTTGATTTTGCTATACGTGATGGAATGGGAAATTATTGTGATGATAACAAGATATACTGTTGTACCTATTATTATTATCCTGTTATCCTGCTCTGAAGTTCTGTACCAATTTCACTACATTGTCCTGATTGGTTTTATTCTGTCTTGTCTTGTTGTATTTTACTATCTTTAAAATAAATTTTTTTTAAAAAAAGACGTAAGAATCAATGGAACAAATCAGAAGATGTACAAACAACACCAGTCACACTCATCCACATTATATTTGACAAAGGAGCCAAACACCTTCATTGGAAGAAAGACAGCCTCTTTATTTTTTTATTTTAAAGGGAATAAAACAAACAATAAAATTAAACAAAACAAAACAGTGATAAGACAGTAGGAAACCAACAATAGTTACTATATTGCATACTGTAATCCTCTAGTTGCTCAGACCACCAGCTTTAGGCTTGCAAAGTCAGTCAAACCATAAGAGTTAGGTTGTTTCTTCAGTTGTTATCATCTCAGCTTGTGTTCCTCTGAATCAGCGCATTGCTTACTGGGGATGGTTCTTCTCTCTCAGCCTGCACACTGGCTGATTCATGGTGGGGGTCATGGCTTCCTTCATGTTTCTTACTGGCCAGCAGGGCCAGCACTGGTGCACAGTGGGCTGCATGCTTTCCTTCCTGGTTCTCCTCAACCAGCAAGAACACTGCTGGTATACAGGGGGCTGTTTAGCCTTCTTCCTGTTTTTCCCCAGTGGCAGGGCCACCATGGTGCATGGTCGGGGGCATTGCATAGCCACTGGTAGCACACAGGAGGCTGCCTACCTTCCTTTCTAGTTCTCCCCAGCCTAGCCTCTTTAATAAATGGTACTGGAAACTGGCTGCGCACAAGCTGAAGATTAAAATTGGATCCATGCCTTTCACCATGCATTAAACTAAATTTGAAATAAATCAAAAATCTAAATATTAAAATAGAAACATCAAATCTACCAGAAGAGAGAATAGATAAAACTCTTGACACTTATATAGGAAAAGATTTTATGAATAAAATACCAATCTCACAGAAGCTACCACACAGAATCAACAACTGAGTTCTCATCTTATTTAAAAGCTTTTATGCAACAAGAGAAACCTTACAGAGAGACAACCTACATTGTTGGAAACAAGTTTTCCAGTTGTTTCTAAGATATAGGATTATTATCAAGAACATAAAAAGAACTCAAAAGGAATCAGACCTCCCAAATTTAAAGACTCTATCCAAAAACGAGCATCTGAAATGAATAGACATTTTTCAGAAGACAAAGTACAAGTGACAAATAAATGTACAAAAAATGTTCAACATCATTGGTTATTTGAGAGACACAGATTAAAACAATGTTGAGATTCCACCTGACTCCACAAAGAGTTGCTATTATGAAGAAATCAACCAAAAACAAATGCTGGTGGGGATGTAGGGATAAAGGAACGCTTCTCCACTGTTGGTGGGAATGCAGACTGGTGCAACCACTATAGAAATCAGTATGGAGATTCCTCAAAAAAAAACTAGAATTGGAGGTGCTGTTTGATCCAGTTATTTCCCTTCTTGATATCTTTCCAAATGTATTAAAAGCATCATACCACAGCAATATACATACACTCATGTTTATAGTGCCACAGTTTGTAATAGCTAAATCTTAGAAACAGCCCTATGCTGATCAACAGATGAATAGATAAAGCGGATGTGATTTTTTTTAATACAATGGAGTACCACTCTGCCATAAAGTAGGATAAGCTTGAAGCATTTCTAACTAAATGAATGCACCTTGAGACAATACTCTTAAGTGAAATGAATTAGACACACCTGTTTAAATGTCACATGGTAACTCTGGTGTGAGAAACCAAAAGTATGAATAAGGACCAAAATATATAATAGATATTGGAAAATCAAAAGAAAATTTTCAAATGAGAAGGCAAACAAAGGAGGGAAGGAAAAGGAAGGAAAGGACATGGAAAAAAGTGAATAGAAGGGGAAAATGGAAATAAAGCTTTTGTAAATAAAGAGGGGAAGAGGAGTTGAAAGGAGGGGAGAAGAATGGGAAAAAAAGAAATAGCAAAATATATCATGTACAAGTACAAATTTCCTATAGTGAGTATTATCTAAAATTTACCATTAAAGCAATAAATTAAATCAGAAAAGAGAATTTCTAAGTAACGAATCTAGTCAGTGACCCCCCCCACACTGGATGCTAACATCAATAAAAGGGAGACATCAGACATCATCAGACTCCTGATGGAAGCACAAAATGCCACCTATAGAGAACAAAAAGTAAATGTCTATTCAATCAACCTGCAAACTTCCAATTACAGGAAATACGAAGGACAGAGGAACATGGAACAAACATCACAAGGATGCAGTCAGCAGGAACCAGACTGTGAGAAAGTAACAGAACAAATGATATCATTTCTTCAAGAAATAAATTCCAGAAAAGAGAGAGAAGGAGGGAGGAGAGAGATAAGAAAGGAGAGAGATAGAAAGAGTCAGACACAGAGACAGAGACAGAGACAGAGACAGAGACAGACAGAAAGATAGACAATCACCTGGACAGAGACAGAGAGAAACCTGTAGAAAAAAAGAGGCTTAAAATGCGTATCAACAAAATCACAATGCATAGCACTTATCTGTATACTGATTCCAACACACTATAAAAGTAAAACAAACAAACCTCATGGCATTTAAAAAACAATATGAAATTTTATCATTCATTGGATAATTCACGATGCTCCAAATGTATTATTATTTTACATGTAATGGTAGGGTTATGTGTATCTTTTGAAAAAGACTGTTTCAGTTTGATATACATAGTGAAGTACTTGTAGATGAAACATAGATATCAGGAATTTGCTTCAAAATGCTCTATGAATGAATATTTATAACAGTATTCACTACAGCTGAAAAGTGGAAACAATCCAAATTTCCATCAGTTGGTGAATGAATAAACAGAATGCAGTGTATCTATATGATGGACCACTATTCAGTCATTAAAACCTACAAACTACTGGTCTATGAGACAGTCATCCATAGAAAAATGTTTTAAACACTATGCTATGTGTAATTCACTAGATGCAAAAAACTGCAGATTTTATTCTTCCATTTTATTTAAAATGTCTAGGAGAGGCAAATCTATATGGTCTGGAAATAGATTAATAGCTTCCAGGAGCCCAAAATGAGATAGGGTGTGAAGCAGAAAGGGACAAAGAATCTTCTTGGGGTAATAAGAATGTTTTCAAACTGAACTATGCAGACATTGGTACACTCCATAAACTAAAAAACATTGACTGTTAAACTCAGAATGGTTGAATTTTATATTGTATAAAGCATGCCTCAATAAAGCTGTTATTCTTTTAATGCTCCAGGGGATCAGAGGAGTGGGTGGGAACTAAATGAAAGATTAGCCATGGGCTGGTAACTGCTTAATCTCAGTGATGAGCTGGTGGGGTTTATTAAGCTGTTTGTCTTGAATTTTGCATGTGCTTGAAATTTGCCACAATAAAAAATAAAAAGTAAAAGTTAAGGAGGAATCGCTGGAAGTTGAAAGTCATCAGAAGCTAAGGCTTCTCTCCCCAACACTCATAAATAGTGAACGAGTCACTAGACCAGAAAATCACAAGTGCTGTGGTTGTCAAGGACCTAAAGAATAGTCTAAAAACTCATCCTTCACTAGGACTTAGGGGTAAATGTCTCCATCAATCCAGACCAGAACATACAGCCTACCTGTACCCAGCTCTCCCATGGCAAAGGCTGGGACACTGGCAGTATCAGTTCTGCTCTTTAAGTAGTGGCCTAAGAAAACCCAGGGCACAGGTTGAGGAAAATGATTTTTATAACAAAGGATGGGCTCCCTGGCAACTTTGTCAACCATTTGTACGAACACATCATATATGACCAATAAGGCTTTAAGCAGGAAAACACACATGGACATAAAGGCAATGTGAGAATAGACACTTTTGATATAGTACCAGATCACTACAGGGTTTGGGCTATAGTTTATTATGAATAAACAACAACTATAGGACAGGAAACAGAGGAATAAACTTGACCTTCTCTGTGCAGAGAAGTGTATGCACAATGGTTGCCTCCCAGAATCTGGTTGAGGGATCTGTCTTGATTTATTCAAAATTTATATGGAAAGAGAATCAGCCTAGTAAAAATTTCAGGTTTCCAGGCAACACCCAATCCCTCTGGGTAGTAACATATTAAGCTCTTTAGATTAAATGGCAGGGAGATGCTGAGAGGCTGTGTGAGTGGGATGAAAAGTAGCAGGTGAGCATCAGTGTAGGCAAGCGTAACATAATGCTCTGAGAAAAAGAATCCCATTAACCACTCAAAATAACACACCAAGCAATCAAGCCTTCTTTGTACAAATCCTTGGAACTCTTGCATCCAGAATGAGAAGGCCAGTTCTACTACTAGGCCAACTGAATCACACAGAGGTCATCCAGTTTAAAGCACTCCTTTGAGACATGAAGATATGAAGGATGGAAGACAGAATCAGGACTAGACCGCACGCCAGAATACTTCATTCAGGACAACAGTCACTGGACAGGAGTATTGGCTTTTGAGTACCAGTTGACAAATTGAGAGTCTTGGAAACACTGGTGTAATGGAAGGAGCATGGGTTTGCATGCCAGATTCATTCAAATTCCAATTACATTTACAGCTGCATGCAAGTTAAGCAAGTGTCTTAATCTCTTTGTGTCTCATTTGCCTCAACTGGAAGACAGGAATTATGACACACACTTTTTGAAGTTATTTTGAGGATTCGAGATATTTAAAAATTGCTCAACAAAGGAATCTGAATAGATATTTCTCCAAGGAAGATAGACAAATGGCAATAAGCACATGAAAAGAGGCTTGACATTGTTAGTCAGTGCAGAAGGGAAAATCAAAGCCATGATGAGATAGCACTTCACACCACTAGGATGGCTATAATTAAAAATAAAAAGGAAACCAACAAGTGTTAGTGAAGTTGTGGAGAAATCAGACCCCTCATACATTCTAGGTAGGCATGTAAAATGGTTCAATGCCTGTGGAAAGCTATATGGTGAATCCTCAATAAGTTAAAAAGAATTATATTACCCAGCAATTCTACTCAGGCATATACCCAAAAGAATGAAAAAAAAAACTTCTACATAAATGTTCACAGTTGCACTATTTACAATAGCCAAAAGGTAGAAACATCCCAAATGTCCATCAGTAACTGAATACAGATTTCAGGAAAAGAAAACCTTGCATAAATATATTAATACTAAATTTACTGAAACATCATGATATGAGTCAAAGTTACCTTTGTCCTCTACAATTCCCAAAGGGGCTCAAGGTGGTGGTCATGAGCCTCCAGACATTTATTAGTACAGCAAACTGCTGGTCAGGTAACCTTGGTCATTGAGATTGCTGCACATGGTTTTTCAAGTTCTTCCCTAAGGTTCAGCAGTGTGGTGGGCTTTCTGCAATACATAACATCATCTAGAGTCCCCAAACCATCGATTGAAAAAAACAGCCTACTATTTTTCTTTTCCTAAAGTGTGTGCACTTTTTTTCAGACTCTATACAGCCATACACTGACATATTATTCAGTCATAAAAAGTACATCAAATTGATACACATCACAACATAGTTGACTCTTGAAAACACTGTGCTTAGTAAAGGTAACCAGTCACCAAATCCTCATGTATTTCATGATTCCATTTATATCAAATGTCCAGAAGAAGCAAATTTAT
>PVJX010034772.1:0-18676 GCA_004027295.1 Dolichotis patagonum | reverse complement strand
ACTGGAGAAGATGGCAAACAATAAGGAAAATGGGTTAGCTCTGAAATCTCAGGTTGCCACCCTTTCCCTCATGCAGGTCTCTCTACCTTGAAAGAGGCGGCAAGGATGAGGGAGGGAGCAGACACGCACCTGTGTTTTCGAGGCTAAGTTCTTGGATGCTCCAGACATATGCGTTTCCACAGGCCGATGGGCACTGTACCTGGTGTCAACAGAAAATGGTGACATGATCTAGCGCTTTTCACTGCCTTCTTTCAAACCTGTCAACGTAGGTCACAGCTTTCATTTTTGTTACATTAAGTGGTATCCGGAAAGGTGCTATGCGTATAGGATACAACTGTTAGCCACGCATATTTATTTCTTCCCACAGAAAAATCCCTGGGGAAGCTGTGTGGCAGTGCCTCGCCTTGTACAGAGTAATACACGGTGCTGAAAAGACCCTTAGAAGCTGTGTCTCTTTGGATTTCCACAGCAACAGAAACTTTGGCTACTTCATTTTCATGGCTATTTATTTATTTAGCGACAAAGTCTCGCTATGTAGACCAGGCTGGCCTTGAACTTGAGGCGATCTTCCTGCTCAGCCTCTTGAGTGCTGGGATAAACCTGGCCTTCCATGGCTTTTAAATCTAGCTTTCTTGTTGACCTGTTGGGTTGTCCTGTGTTTGGACGTCTTGGGTGCTAAGGGGAATGAAATGACTACTGATGTCAGCAGGGGCTTTTATAGCAGAAGTCAGGTTGAGTTTTTTGAATTAAGGGACCTCCCTTCCTAATGGGACGGAGAAGTTGCTTACATGTTAGTTCCCAGTTTCAGGACCCGGTCTCCATAAAGTTCAAAAGAACCTTCTTTGGGGGCAGTGACATAGTTTCCACCATGCTTGAATTCTGTCTTCTTTACTTCTTCGCCTTTGTTGTTAAACATTCTAAAATGCAAAGGATGACATCATAGAATGCTCTTGAAGTGTGGGTGGTCCTGAGACTGCCTTATTTTTTGTACTACAGGACGAAAAAGGAATTCATGCACTCTTTCAAGAAAAAGAGGCAGCCAGGTGTGCTGGTGCACATCTGTAATCCCAGAACTCGGGAGGCTGAGGCAGGAGGATCACTGAGAGTTAAAAGGTGGCCTGGGCTGCATAGCAAGACCCTGTCTAAAAAAATAAAAACCAACCACCAAACCAGCAAACAAAACAAAGATGTTGACTGTGATGCTAGGAATAATGCAGTAGTAATATTCAAGGTGTGCATGTTATGTGCCAAGTACGGTGTGAGCACATTTGGGCACTATTGTCTTCCTGCAGCCATTTAACAGGGGGGAAATGAATCTGAGGGAACTGGGTGGTTTGCTTTGAATCTCTCCACTAACTGGCGAAGCCAGGATTAGCTCCTGATTTGCTTAAAAGCTGCGCTTTCCTGAAGACAGGCCGAGGTGCGCAGAGCCAGGAGGGCTCAGCTGCGCTGCACGCACGCTGTGCGGTGGCCCACATGCTGCTTTCCTGGCACCTCAGAGTTTCGGGGTAATTATGGCTGAGGATTCACCTGATGAGTCCAGGAACTTCAGTTCCCCAGGGAACAGGCCCGGACACTGGCAACACAAAGCGACCATTAGAATTCTGAACTCTGTCCTTTAGAAATATGGATACCTGGAAAAAAATAGTTAGTGTCACTTTCTGGGTATGTTTCCATGGTCATAGACCTTTTTTTTTTTTTTGAGACAGGGTCTCACCATGTACTCCAGGTTGGCCTTGAACTTACTATGTAGCCCAGGCTGGCCTCGAATTCCTAGCAATCCTCTTACCTCAGCCTCTCAAGTGCTGGGATTACAGGCAAGTATCACCATACCTGGCCGGGCAGAGACATTCTGAGGATGAAAATTGTGCGATGATTTGGGAATGTTGCCTAGTGAGTTTAAATCATTAAGGGAGAAGAATTCATCATAAGTAACATGAAGAATTGTAGTGGTTTTGCAAATAGGACTACTTTTGAGTTCAACAGTAAGCCAAGTGGGTCTTGTACTCATGCTTTATTTTGTTTTTTTTGATATTGGGGATCAAACATGGGGGCACTCTACCACTGAGGTATATCTTCAGTCCCTTTTGATTTTTTGAGACTGGGTCTTACTAAGTTGTTAAATTTCCCAGGCTGGGCTGGAACTTGGGGTTCTCCTGCCTCAGCCTCCCAGTGCTGGGATCACAGGTGTGTGTGCCACCCTGCACAGATACCCCCATTTTAAAGATGAGGAGGATGAAGTTCAGAGTGAAGTGACTTGCCCAAAGAGCATACATAGTAAGAGGCAGGACTGAGGTTCAAGGGTAAGGCTGAGCCAGGTACGGTGGTGCACACCAGTAGTTCCAGCTCTTCAGGAGGCTGAGGCTGGGGGTCGAAAGTTGGAAGCCAGACTGGGCGACTTAGTGAGACCTTGCCTCAAACGAAAAATGAAAAGGGCTGGGATGTAGCTCAGTGGTACAGTGCCCATGTTTGATCCCCAGTACCACAAAGCAAATGAACAAAGCAACCACCAAAGAGACTCCAAATTCCATATCCATTCTCATTTCCCTGCTAACTTTCCACGCGGCCTTGTGCTGTAGGAACCTCATTGCCATTTATAAATGAGCAATCAGCTACTCAGGGGTTAAGACTGCCAGCTTATAACGACAGAACTGGGGATTCAAGTTTTCTGCTTCTGCCTCTGAATCCTGAGCTCTTATCCACATGGTGGCCTACTGAGAACTCTGGGCTCAAGCAGGAGGCCCCAGTTACATTATAGTTTGAAGGTCTTTCCTGAAAACATATTATGCCCCTCTCTCACTCTTTGCCTTTTTTCTTTCTTTCTTCTTTCTTTCTCTTTCTTTTTCTTTCTTTCTTTCTCTCTCTCTCTCTCCCTCCCTCTCTTCCTTCCTTCCTTCCTTTTGGCAGGGTCTTCTTAAGTTGCTCAGGCTGGCCTTAAATTTGTGATCCTCCTGTCTCAGCCTCCTGAGTAGTTTACACCACAGGCATGCGCCACCACATCCAGCTTCATATGATGTTTATTGTGCTCACTTCGGCAGCACATATGCTAAAATTGGAACAATACAGAGAAGATTAGCATGGTCCCTGCGCAAGGATGACATGCAAATTCATGATGCGTTCCACATTATGTTTCTTTCTACTTTCTGGCTTGTGTACTCTGTATTGAGAAGTTGGCCATTCACAGTTTAAATCCAAGTAGAGATTGTAGCAGTTAACCAGGTTTACTGGCTCTTAGCTTTCCTGTGTACAAAATGAGAGAGAAACTTGAAGGTCCCTTCAATGCTGTAATTCTACTAGTTTATATCAGTAATATCACCAAGAATAATCATCTGTTGTGTATGAGACAGTGAAAATACAAAATGATAAGATTTGTAAGCTGGCAATTTGGCAGATTGTCTTCTTGGCTCTAGGTTTATTTTTCTCTCTGGCGGTTGAATTTAGGGCCTTAGGTATGCTAAAAATGCTTTCTACTGATGCAAATTAAAACAACACTGAGAGTCCACCTCATCCTGGAAAGAATGGCTATTATCAAGAAATCAACCAATAACAAAAGCTAGAGAGGCTGTGGGAAAAAAGGAAGCCTTCTCCGCTGTTGGTAGGAGTGTAGACTGGTGCAACCACTGTGGAAATCAGTGTGGAGATTCCTCAAAAAACTAGCACTACAGGTCTCATTCTACCCAGCTATTTGCCTTCTGGATATCTTCCCAAAAGAAATTAAAAACATCATACCACAATGACTTATGTGTACCCATGTTCATAGCAGCACAATTTGTAATAGGTAGATGTTGGAAACAACCTAAATGCCTATTGACTGAGGAATGGATAAAAAAGATGTGGTACTTTTATACACTGGGGTACTACTCAGCCATAAAGAAGGATAAACTGGAGATTTTTTATAGGTAAATAGATGCAACTTGAGACCATACTCATAAGTGAAATAAATAAGACACACATGTGTAAACATTGTATAGTTATACTACTGATTTTTCTGAGTGCACTGAAGAGAAAGATTTGTGCTGGTATTATTCAGACAATTGAATGCAGATGTCATGTGCTCTGGGTGAATGATTTGGGGATGACAATGCACAATGTACCATTGTTGCCCCTGATTGATGTGTTTTGAAATTTTGTTTTCTTTTTTTTTTCCCCTCTCTTTGAAATAAAATGGATTTGAAAAAAATGCACTCTACCACTGAGCTACAACCTCAGCCATGGCTTTGGATGTTTTTTGTAAGTCACATAACCTTTCTGTGCATTGACTTTATCTTTGGTAAACTGGGGGTATAGCAGTGCCTACATAATGAATTAGGGACAATTAAATTTGATCACATATAAGAAGCGGTGCCTGGGATTTGAGGGTGTGTGGCTCAGTGGCAGAATACTTGCCTGGCACAAGCAGGGCCCTGTGTTCAATCCCCAGCACTGAGAGGGAGGGTGTGGATAAAGCAAGGGCCAGCGCACAGTTAGGTGCTATTGTAGTCTACTTGGATATGGAACACACGTATAACACAGAAAAGTCACCATAAAGCAGGATGTGAGAAAGAGCACTTGCATATCAGCTTACTGGGCCTTGGGGTGGTGGGCTGAACGGTGGGTTTGGAGCTGACCTAAGGGTGAAGGTGGTGGGTATGGAGACACTTCCCACGCACCTTGGAGCAGACATGAGTCATGTTTTGCTTTGGGTGGGGTGGTGTAAACTGGTTTGATCAGGGGATGTGGTTGGATGTCCTTTTAAGAAAGTTTAGTTTTGAGGTTCTGTGATGAAGGAATGTGAGTTCAGCAAAATGGAGAAAGAACATTTGGAAGAAAAGTGAGACTCTGGACCCTTTGTTAGCCCAATTCTAGAAAGGTTGGTGTGGTGTGGGATGTGAAATGTATATACACAGCCAAGCAGCTGTGCAGCTGACATGGGGATTCAGCCCCACTGGGCAGCGCCCTCGGGTCTGTGTGCTTGCCCAGCCCTAATGCTGATACCACTGTAGGTGTGACTCTCCTGCACTCTTTTTCTCTCCCTCTACACTTTCCTTTCCCAGGCCATCTTATCTGCTCCCATACTCCAGTGCTCACCTTTGTGCTGAAGGCCTCCACATCTCTAGTTCCCACTTAGCCTCCTTCCCTGGGTACCTGACCCATTCACCCCATCACCTTCTAGACACAGCCACCTCACGTTCCCAGAATGCACCTTGCACTTCCCCTTTTCAGAAACAGGCTGCTCTGTGTCTCCTCCAATCTGCTATCTCTCTGGAATTCTCAGTTTCAGTGAATGACACTACCAGGTCACAAAGTTTGCAAGTAGAGAGCCTCTGTTTCCATCCCCTTCTGTCTTATTCAACTGCCAGGCCCTGTCAATCATACGGTGACTCCTGTACTGACCCTTTCTCTCTACTCAGCTGCTTCCACCTGGGCCCCCAGCCAGTCTGTTAGTTGCCCAGGTAACAGTTCCTGTTACTTGCCTTTTTTACAAATAGCTGGTCACTGTGATGTATAGTTGGTCCCTATGATGCATATTGTAAAACCAGTCAAAGACAGCCAAGTACTCTACCTCTGTACTTTCTCTTTGCAATTCCATAAAAACCTCCCTTCCTGACCCTTCAAGGTCTGATATTTTGGGAATGAACCTGATCAGTGCCCATTGACATAAAATAAACCTTTCTCCATATCCAGGGTGATGTTTCCAGTTTTTCTGCTTGCTGTTGCACCGTCTCCTGCTGGAACTGGTCTCCTTGCCTTCCTTCTTGCCTGCTTTTAATCCACCCTGCACTCTACTGTGACTCGTATTGATCATGTTCTCTCACTGGCTCTCTGCTGCCTGCTAGATCATACCCCGCTGGCCACCGATTCTACTGCTTCATGGTCCCAGAGTGCTAGGTGGGCCCATAAGCATGTGTGACCACACCTTGCTTAGTTTTTTATGGAGAATTTTTTTTTTTTTCGAGACAGGGTCTCACTACGTAGTCCAGGCTGGCATTGAACTCACAGTGATCCTCTTGCCTCAGCTTCCCAAGTGCTGGGAATGCAGGCATGTACCAGCATACCCAGCTGACCTAGGTTTCTGTAATACTTTCTAATTGTTGTCCTTTCTCTACCTTGTCCCATATACAGTAGTTTATCTTCCAGAATGTAAGCCAGTTACCTCTTATTGTAAACAATATATCTGTTTACTGTTACAATAAACTCTTTCCTTGGGCCTAGAGCTAAGTCAATAGGTAGATACCAGTTCATTCACGATAGCATCTGTTCCAATTAGTCAGTGCCTGGACTACACAGTTCTTACATTTATTTTGAGTATCACTCCCACCTAGGAGATATGCTCTATTCGTGTAGGCTTTTTCTTTGTCCAAGGAACCTATCCTGCTTTTTCCCATCTAAGGGGCTCTGACCTTGTGGTCTGTCAACTTAGATGCTCTTCCTGAGATCTTTGTTTGTCATATTTTCAAAAAAGCTGTCCTTGAGTCTAACTCCATCATTTAAAGATCTGGTATCCAAAAGCAGCAGCTATTAATCAAGAGTGCTATTTAAGTAGAATTAAAAGTTCAGTTTCTTAGTCACATGTTCCAAGTGCTTAGTAGCCACACATGGCGAACGGTTCACACTGGACAGCAGAGATAAGGATCATTTCCTGCATCCCAGTGGGCTCTAATGGGCAGCTTTGCTTTTGCTGTGAGACCCTGCCTCAAGTTCAGGCTGGCTTTGAACTTATGGCATTCCTTCTGCCTCAGCCTCCTGAGTGCTGGGACCCACGTGCTCTTTATTGCTTTGCTGCCACTCCCCTCTCCCTCAACATTACCACAAGAGTATGACATAATTGTCTTCTTATTCTCTTCCTGCTAGGTATGGACTTGCTTTTGGTCATTCATCTATTTCAAACACAGTACCTGTCATATAGTAGGAAGTAAGTATTTGCTAGACTAACTTTTCCAGAGATGAATTATTTCCAAGTAGAGCAGGTAATGGAGCAGAGGTGCAGGTGAAGACTCAAAACAGGAGTAATGTCTCCTGGCAGGTGAAATAGCGGAGGGAGGTGGGAGTCTGTGGTGGAGGGGTGCATGGGTGGGGATGAGGGAGAGGGGCCCCAGGAGCCTGGCTTGTGAGGAGGCCAAGGAGTTGGCACTGGGATGGCTGTAAATAACTGCTGAGGGTTTTAGATGGACCCGGTCTAAGCACAGCCTCTGTCCAGCCTGGGTGCATGGGTCAGGGCTTTGGCCACATTGAGCACAGCTTGCACTGGTTAGTGTTATCACAGAGAGCTGAGACATCAGATGAGCAGTTTTGTTTGTATTTGCTTTGATTCGACAACGTGCAAGGAGTCGAGTAGAGCTGTGTTTTCTTGATTTAGTTAGTTTTACTAACAAATAGAAACTGTCAAGACTCTTTTGGAAACAGAAAATCTGCACAGGCACTCGTGAACTGCAGCTAAGCAGAAATACCATCACCAAGCCGCCATGCAAAGCAGCCCAGGAGTTCCGCATCAGTGGCAGACTATTATTGACGCACATGACTCCTATTTCTCTTGATAAGCAGTCCAGTGTTTCACTGCCACACATTTAGCAATTAAAGCTGAATATATATTGTGGTTTAATACATTTTAATGATTTTGCTGTAGAATTATTATTAGGCAAGTCTTTTCATTATAATTAAATTTATTTTGTCAGAAATGAAAAACCAATATGGCTATTTGCATTACTGCAGCCCACAGACTGTGTCTAAATATGCATGGTTTCGATAACAATATTATGCAGAATTTTCAATATTTCTAAAAAATTGATTTAAAATTTGATGCAAAACTTATTATTGTACTTTCATATTTTTGTTTTAATCTGTGACTATTACAGATTTTTTTGGGTAAGAGGTCAGGGTCTATGTAGTTCAGGCTGGCCTTAAACTCACTGTGTAGTCCATGCTGGCCTTGAAGTTGTGGCGATCTTCTTGCCTCAGTCTCCTGAGTGCTGAGATTACAGGTGTGTGCCACCATTCTTAGCTTTAGACATCTGAATTTATATTGATGTTGTTATTACTCCATCCATAGCAAATATAGTAAAATTAATAAAACTGGCATCGGAGTTGAAATCTATTTGTGTTCCATGGTCCACGGGAGGGAAATCTGGACAGGCACTAAATATCCTCTATTTCTTATCTGAATTTTATTTTGCATGTAACACATGGACAGGTATGAAGTTCAAAAGGTCCAGAAGAGTATATATAAAGGAAAGTAAGTTTTTCTGCTGACCCCTGTCCTCTATATGGTCGCCACTCCCCAGAGGCAGCCGATGTGGCCAGTTTCTTGCATAACCTTCTAGAAGCGTGCTATACCCTACGTACGTGAGAAAATACATGTACAGAACCTCACTCCTGCTGCTTCAGTCAGTCCTCCTGAGAAACTAAATCAGGTACTACAAATATCCATTTTTCAGGTGAAGAAACTGAGGCTCGAGAGAAGGAATATCCTCAAGATCATGGAGCTAGTTCTGGAGTTGGGATTCAAGTGTCCAACTCCAGAGCCTGGGCTTCTGCTGCTGCACCATAATGTGATGGTTGGAACCCAAAATGTCCACCCAAAGGCTCAGTGCACTGGATGCCAATGGTTGGGCTTTTGGGAAGCAGTGGGATTGTGGGGGTTCTGACTCCATCAAGTGGAGGATTATGCTAGTGATGAGCTCATTAGCTGAATGGGCTTATTAGGAGGTGGAGCCTGATGGATGAAATGGTCACTGGGGGAGCTGTGGGGAAGGGTAAATTCTGTCCTGGGCCCTTTCCTCTCTGCCTTTCCCCCCTCCTCCCTGCTTCCTGGCTGCCACAAGGTGAGCAGCTTTCTTTCACTAAGCCCTTCCTCCATGATGCTCTGCCTCATCTCAGGCCCAAAGCAATGGAACTAGTGGAACACGGACTGAAACTGGGAGATAAACCTCTCTGCCTGTAAGTCGTTCTTCTCAGTGATGGAAAGCAGACTAACACGCACATCATCTTTTCATCCTCAGTTTGCTAAAGACTGTGGCAAGGAGCAAAGTCCAAGAGAGACAGATTTCCAGTTCAGAGGCTCAGCAATGTGATTTGGAAGACCAAGGGAGGGGAATTAAAGGTGATACTCTGGTTCTGAACCAAATAAGTGAAATTATGGCAGTGTCCTCTGAAGAAATCACAAAGTTGGGGCAGCACTAGAACTGCCATTAGTTTAAGTGATTGACACTGAGGTGGCAGCCCCTGGGTGACTGTGGAGAACTCCAGTCAGTGGCAGAACTGTGGGCCTGGGTATAGGGTGGGCAAGGGTATGGTGGAGTTAAGACTCAGGTATCATAGGCAAAGGAGCTGGTAGTCGAAGTGAGAGAAGTCACCCAGAAAAGCAGAGGGTGGGTGGAAATAAAAGGAGGAAGGTCTGGAGATAGGGAGAGGGATGGGAAGGCATGGAGGGCATCCTGATGGCATGGAATGTGAAAGTCCAGAAGATGTTAGTGTCCTGGAGTTGGAGGGCAGCCTACTGACAGGGCCTGATGCTGGACAAAGTGAGGATGAGAAGGCTTGAGAAAAGTTTGGAAGTGAGATCAGGTTGGTGCTTCAAGAACACACTTTTTCTGCAGAAGCGAGAGATGAAACTATTTCAAATAAACTCATAATGTGACTTGGAAAGAATGATGGCATCATGGTCTCCCTCAGTCCATTCAAAAATAGCCAACATGTGCTGCATCAGCACATGTACCGACCTGCAAGCTGGTGTGGTGGGGCAGGTCACTGGCTAATCCTAGAGGCTCAGGCAGGAGGACCACAAGTTTGAGCAAAGCCTGGGAAATGTAGGGACTTAGCCAGACCCTGCCTCACAATAACAAAATAAAGGGCTGGGGATACAGCTCAGTGTGAAGGCCCCGCATTCAGTCCTCAATCCTGCAAGAAACAAACAAAACAAATGTATCCTCATGGATTCAGACATGATGGGGATCACTAATGGGGCAAGATCTCGATCCCTGTCTGCCCTGGCGATTTGCATTCCCTGGGTCAGCAGAGGCAGAAGTTCCCACTCACTCACTCGGATGTGTAGGTCTTGAAAGAAGAGGAGGAGCGTCTGCCGGATCAGCTGGAACTCACCTGCAGAGAGAGCCCCATACACCTGCAAGTCAAAACAGAAAGAAGCCTGTCACCTTCCCGGAGAGATGAATAGTGTGGATGAGTAGTGGCCGGGAGCTTAGGGACAGGGCCACAGGGGTGTGGGCACCCTCTCATTGCAGCTGGACAAAGTCTAGAATGCCACAGCCGAGCAAGGGGACGCCATGTGTCTCTACCCTCTGCAGGCCTGCAGAGGCTTTCTCCAGGGTTCAGCAGATGTCTGCCACCCATGCCCTTCCAGAAGTCAGAAGAAAATGGCTCTGCTCTGTTTCACTGCTTTTCCATTTACTCAGGTGGCAGCAGAGGCCACTGGGTAACAATGCTGATTGCATTAACAAAATAGAGACTGGTGGGTTTGGGGGATGCTCTGCGAGGGGGGCATGCTTTGCCATCCCTCACCTGTCCTCTCTGTCCAGAATCTGCCTGCTCTTACAGAGGAATGGGAACAAGTGTGGGGCTAGAGGGAGAAAAACTGATGACGCGCTTACTTCCATCAGCTGCTGGAAAGTCTCATCCACTTGATGAAGGATGGTTGGGGAGTCGCGAATGAATCCCTTGATGGCATCTAAGTGATTGAAAGTGACCAGCAGCACATCCTTGGGTCGGGGACACAGTAATACTTGATATTTGAAAGCCATAGTCATCAGGTCATAGAGCTGTCAACCCACACACAAACAAAGCAAAAAGGACCATAAAAGCAGACGTCAAAATATCCAGCAGTGATTGAGTCCAGCATTTATTGAAAACTGCCCCTGGGCTGACCATGTGGCATAGGGGGCCATATCTGTTATCACCCAAGCAGGACACTGCTGAGAACACAAGGGGGTGATGTACATAATTAAGCTAAGACAGCAAGAGGAGCCCAGGACATGCTGAGCAAACCAGGGTCTCTGGTCAGCTTATGTGTACCGCAGGTGGGACACCCAAGAAACAGCGCCGGCAGCTGTGGGGCCTGGCCATTGGACCTGGGGGAAGAAAATCTGAACCTTTGCTGCCGATCTTTTGCAGGACTCTGGCAAAGATTCCTTCTGTCCCTCCCTCCATCCATTCCTCTGCTAGGGATCAAACACAGAGCCCCGTCCATGCCATGCACATGCTGCCACACTGAGTACATGCCCAGCCCTAGCCAAGTTTCTGAACTTCCCCGAGCCCGAGTTTTCTCCTCCATGAAGTATACTCCTTAATTTCCCAACATGACAGCACTGCTGGGAGGAGTGAGATGGTCGTGTATCCAAGTGGCATACACAAAGTTCTATTATTCTACTTTTCTTGGAGCTAGGGTTTTACTGTGTAGTTCAGATTGGGTTTGAACTCACTTTGGAGCTCAGGTTGGTCTTGAACTTGCAGAGATCCTCCTGCCTCAGCCTCCCAAGTGCTAGGATTACAGGCCTGCTCCATCAGGCCTGCCTAGAAAGTTTTCCTACTGTAGAAGAACATTTTTAGTGATGAACAACATTACTGAGACAGCAATAAGCACCACAGTTGGCAGGAAACATCAATGAAGGACCAGAGGGGAGAAACTGATAATGACCAAGATGGTAAAAAAAATGCTTTATGTGGGCTGGGGATGTGATTCAGTGTAGACTTATTGTCTCACATGCACAAAGCTCTGAGTTCAATCCCCAAGGGGGGAAAAAAGGCTTTGTGGAAGCCGGGCATGGTGGCACACACCTGTCATTCCAACACTCAGAAGGCTGAGGCAGGAGGATCACCATGAGTTTGAGGCCATCCTGGGCTCCACAGTGAATTAAATATAGCTACATAGTGAGATCCTGTCTCAATCAATAAACAACAACAACAACAACAACAACAACAAAAAGAATAGGTTTTGTGGCAAAAGTGGGCCTGACATAGATCTCGAAGCACTTGCCAGGTCCAGGCTGGCCGAGGGGACAGGAATTCTAGTTGAAGGACACAACCTGTCTGAGGCCCTGGCAGCAGTAAGGGGTGAGTTGGAGAAAGAGGCAAAGAGCCTGAGAACAGTTCACGCTGGGGATGATGAGAAATAAGGTTCAGGATACACAGCAAGACAAAGATATGAAAGGTTCTGGAAAGAGGGAAAATAATTTACGCTAAACATGGTAAGACTTAGGAGGACACTGAGGCTTCCTGAGCTGATGTGACAAAAGTGGTATTTATGTGAGGTTAGTCAACCTGGCAATGATGAGATGTGAGGGAAGGGAGGCGACACAGCTTAGCCAGCCCTTGGTCTGTGGAGTTAACAGAAGTGCAAGAGAACGGGGAGTTAAAAAGCGGACCAGTCTTCGAGGCTATAGAATTAAGACAACACACCTGGCAAGGACAGAACAGGAAGTCAGCTCAGCCTTTATAACTCTGTGGTCAGCAGAAACACAAAAGCCAGAGCCAAGAAAAACAAGCCATTAAAATCAAATTCAAAAGTGAGACAGGACAATGGTCTGCCCTGTTCTAAAAATAATACTAGGAACTCTCCCAGGTGATAAAGGGGCAAATTCCAGATGGTCAGGAAAAAATGCACGCATGAAATGTAAAGGGAGCTATCCGTACCTTTAGCAGAGTAAAAACCACACCCAGGATGGGGACTTAGGCTGGAACTGAGACTTGGGTCACATGAAGAAGCATGATACAGAGCACAGGTATCACTAAGATGCTCCCTCTACAAGCAGTGACATCGAGACTGGCTCCCTGCATTCCTGTGCATACTGTAAAATCCGTGCAGCTCTGTCCTTTGTTTGAGCCAGCCTGGCATCTCTGTGCCCTAACGCTGCCTTCCTTTTGCTCAAGCATGAGCATAGCCTCATTCCTGTGCCGTCACGCCTCTGCCCAATTCTTCTGACAGAAAGCAGAAGAACCCTTGGTGTGGGCCACAGAGGACATTAGAGGATTAGCTGGTAGCTGATTCCTAGGTGTGAATAAACAAGAATCTATTGATTATATAACCAGTGGCGGCGAACCAATAACAGGCATTCTGCAGTTGGCATGTGAGCCAAGTCACCGCGGCAGCCAAACATCAGATAACAGTTATTTTTGCTAAATTAAAACCTCACATTCAGGTTTAATTGCAGTTTTGGCACTCTGTGATAAATAAGCGGCTTTTGGGCTGCAGTTTAGGCACTTGGTCTCTAAAAGGTTTCCCGTCACTGATATAAATCAAAGAAATGCTGTTATGGTATCCATCTTTGTTGTTGTTGGAGACAGGGTCTTGCTACATAGTTCAGGCTGGCCTTGAACTCACTATGCAGCCTAGACTGGTGTCAAACTTGCAATGACCCACTTGCCTCAGCCTTCTGAGTGCTGGGATGATAGGCGTGCCCCTCCACAACCGGCCTGGGGTAGCCATTTTAAGGCCTAGGAAAGGGAGGGACAGGAAGACCATGTGCTATTTGGACAGAAAGCTGTCACTGTGCGGTGACTCTCTGGCTAGGCCAGGGGGATGCCAATGAGGATGGTGCAAAAGGACTACAGCATTTTCCTCTGGTGCCTGGGAGTAGGAGGATGCTACCAAGGGAGGTGAGGAGTCTAAGTGAACGGGGCAAGAGAGAAGATGAGCAGTGTTAGGGTTTACACGCGATGTCCCCCAAAGTCTCATATGCTCAGAGGTGGAGTTTTCAAGTGGGGACTGGATTGCAAGGGTGAGATACCATCAGTGGATTAGTCCACAGAGGAATTTACAGCTAAATGGGATGTTGGGATGGGCAGGTTGGTCAGAGGAGGTGGTCACGGGGCATTGCCTAGAAGGGTCTCTCTCTTTCCCTCCTCCCTTGACATCTCTCTGCTTCTTGCTGCCTTGCCATGAACAATTCTCTGCCCTGCGGCCCTGCCTTGGAGCCAGCCCAAAGCTCTACACATGATGAGCTGAAGGAAACCTCTCCTCGTTGAACTTGCAGGTGCTGGGTGTTGTCTCAGTGATGAGATGGGAACTAAAGCAAGCAGTCTGGTACGGATGTGTCTGGAGCAGAAGTGAAAATATAAACCGTGACTCTCAGTGCTGCTGAGTCAGGTGCATTAATACACATTTCCCTCATCTGGTCTCATTTATTCTCCTCAAGAACGCTAGGAGGTAGATGTCATCCTAATGTAAAAATGAGAAAACTTAGGGTCGGGATTTAGCTCAGTGGCATAAGCGCCTGCCTGGCAAGTGCAAGGTCGTGAGTTTGATCCCCAGTACTACCAAAAAAAAAAAAAAAAAAAAAGAGAGAGAGAGAGAAAACTTGTCTAAATTCACATAGCTCAGTTACTTTTTTCATTGTTGAGACAAAGTATCTGATGCCCAAAGTTAAGGGAGGAAAAGTTTGTCTGGCTTATGGTTTGCAGAGGTTCAGTCCATAGTCAGCTGGCTCCAAGCAGAGTAGCATAGCAGAGAAACAGTTCACAGAGGGCAGAAGGTAGCAAAGCAACAGGGGACAACCACAGCTCTTTCTATCCCTTATATTTTACCCAGGCTACTCAGGGCAGGTGGCACTTACACCCTTAGAACTAGGACCCTTGATCCTGGCATTGCACCATGAATCAATCTCACAGCCACACATTCTAGATCCAGCCACCTCCGAAAAGGCCCCACCTATGACTGCATGAGGATTTGGGGGGACATCGAGACACAAACCATAAGAGCTAGTAAATGGCAGAGTGAGATTTGAATTCAGGAAGATAAATTCTATGACACTTGCTAGAATCCTCTATAAGATCCCATTTCTCCCACAAGCAGCTAACCAGTTTCACCTAGAAAGCTGCACACACCACGAGCAGCTGGCTTGTGTGTAGTGGTACCTCAGAGGTGTGCAATACTGGGGCACAGACTCAAGACTGTCATGAAGTGCATGTTGTGCAGAGGACAATATGCTAGGAAGAAATGATGAAAACACACATATGAGGTAGACAGTTCAGAGATACTCAGTAGACCGGGCCCTACAACTAGTAACTGGTAAAGCTAAGACTAGAATGCAGGGTCTTTTTATTATAAATTGTGTGTCCTTTTTCTAAGGAAAACTAAACTTTAAAGGCAAGGGGAGAAGCCATGTGTGGTGGCACATGCCTGCAACCTTAGCTCTTGGGAGGCTAAGGCAGCAGGATCAATGTGAGTTCAAGGCCAGTTTGGGCTATACAGTGAGACTGTCTCAAAAAAGAAAATGAACGAAACAAAACGGAACAAAACAAAACAACCCCAAAAATCCAGAACCAGAAAAGGCAGAGCGAGAAGAGTGACTAGAGAAGATAATACATATTTACTGAACTATGTGCCAGGCTTAGGTAAGTTCCCCAGTCCTCCCAATAACTGATGAGGTAGCTGTTACTATGCTCATAAGTGCATTTTCTGGTTTTATTTAAACACGAAGAAAATACACAAGGAGCCATCTATTCCTTTTCTATACCTGGCATAGGAATTGGTGTTGCTAATGGCTACCGGGCTGCTGGTCCCACCGTGGCCTTGCAGTTCCCGGGATAAACACTGAGCCGTCTCAGCACTGGCAGTGCTCTTAGAAGTCAGCAGCGTGTCTGGCTCCATGGCCACTGTGGCTGGGTGCTTCTGGCACTGTTTTCTTGTTGCCATAACCAATGTTCATCATCCAACACGTCCAAGGTTGGATGTGTCTGGCTTGCCAGGGCCACTGAATGAAGAGGAATTATCTTGGGCACATAAACTATATAAGATAGCTAAATTACTATCTTAGTTAAATTACTATTTTAGATAGTTAAATTACTATTAGTGTTACTAATAACTAACCCCCCCCTTTGGTGGTACTGAGGCCTCTGCACTGAGCTACATCCCCAGCCCCTTTTTTCATTATTTTATTTTGAGACACGGTCTTGCTAAGTCACTAAATTTCTAAGGATAGGCTTGAACTTGCCACCTTCCTGTCTCAGCCCCCTAGACTGCTGGGAGTAAAGGCGTGTGCCACTGTGCTCAATAACTCTTCCCTTAAAAAAGAAAATAAAGGTTTTTCCTTTCTAACACAGGCATATCCAACTGTAGACTGAAGACTGGACACCAATTTTGGGCTGAAGTGTAGCTCAGTGGTAGTGCCTTTGCCTAGTATGTACAAGGCTTTGGGTTCAATCACCTGCACTAATAAAAAAGAAAGAAAAAAAAAAGAAGAAGAGAAAAAGAAAGGTCTGGGATCTTTGATCTTCTCCACGTCCTGTTGTCAATGCCTCTGAGCTAGGTATAATTTTGACCTATTAAGCCGACTGATGCTGGATGCATTTTTTTGGGGTGGGTGTGTGAATTTCTTGTTCTATTTATTTATTTAGTCTTTTTGAGACAGGGTCTCACTATGCAGTTCAGGCTGGCCTTGAGCTCACTTTGTAGCCCAGGCTAGTCTCGAACTTGCATGATCCTCCTGCCTCTGAGTGTTGGGATTACAGGTGTGAGCCACCATGCCTAGCATGATGATGACATTCTAAAAAATTACAATTTTTATTAATATGTTTATAGGACATAGTGATTACATTCAATGGACAATGACATCTGTCTGATGTTTTCCTCATGGTTAGATGGATTGTGGGATTTAGCAGGGAGGATGACCACACAGGTGAAGTGCCATTGTCATCACATCGTGCCACTTGCTATGACCCTTGACCACCTGGTTGTCAGATTTTCCTGCGATAAAGCTAACAGTTTTCTTCCCTCTTCCTGTACCATACTCTTTCAAAGGAAGTTCTAAGGCACCCCATACTTAATAAGTGGGTGCTATCTGCTCCTCTTCCTGAGGAGAAAATGTCCACAAATTATTTGGAAATTCTTTTGAGCAGATTTGTCTATCCTTGATGTTATGATTTAAATATGAAGTATCAAAAAAAAAATATGAGTTATCTCTCAAAAACTCAAATACTGAGGGCCTGATCCCTAATGAATCAATATTTAGAAGTGGGAGCCCTGAGAGGCCATTGGACTGTGTGGGTGTTGACCTCATCAGTAGTTTAACCCACGAAGGAGCTCAAAGCTGAACGGTCAGCTGGAGGAAGTAGGTCCTCCATCTGGCAGGCTATTGAAGGGATATCCTTCGCCACTCCCCCTTCTCTCTGGTTTTTTCCCTTCTCCTTTGGCTTTCTGGTTGCCAAGAAGTGAGCAGCTTTCCTCTGTCTTGCTCGTCTGTGATGATATTTCTGCCTCACCTAAAGCAATGGAGCAAGTCGACCATGGACTGAGGCCTCTAAAACTATGAGCCAAAAGAAATCTTTCTTCCTTTAAGCTTTTTATGTTGGGTATTTTGTCACAGTGGTAAAGCTAACACACTTGCCATTTGTTTATATAGAATTACTATTTTTTTTTCCTTGAGACAGGGTCTCACTATATACTTTAGGCTTGCCTTGAGTTTATAACAATCCTCCTGCCTTAGTCTCCCATGTGCTGAGTTATAGGCATGTACCTCTATACCTGGCTTGGAATTAGAATTTTAGAAATCAGAGTGCCTCAATGTTTGCTTCCCAAAGAAGTAGACATGTTCACAACATAAATGGTGAATGTTTTTTAACTTGCATTTTAAAAATGCTTGGTTTTCTCATCATAGAGATGAGGTTTTTTTTGTTTTTTGTTTTCCTTGAATGAGGCAGAATTAAAGTTATGAATGAGGCAGAATTAAAGTTTTGAGGGTTGAGTATGTTGGGGTAGGCAGGTGTTACAGTGCTCATAACATGAAAACCACTAATCTCTTTGGGTAGGTGGAATGACATAAGCAACAGAGGTAATGGTGTGGGTGACTTCTGAGGTCCTCCCAACCATAAAACTCAACAACCACTGCTAAAATTTCCAAATAGTTATTCCCTGCGAGGCACCACTGCATGTCATCTCATGACCCCGCTCCGTGATCATTCACGGCAAGTAGAAGACACGCAGCTGGGCTGACAGAGCGGCTGTCTGCTCACCTTGTCCATGCTGGCCTGGTTCAGTCTCATAATGGAAGTATGGGCCAGGCGGTCGTAGATGGTCCTCAGGGCCTTCTTGGAGTACAGCTCTTGGGGTTTGAACAGTTCCTCCATAAACTTTCTATTGAACATGGTTGAAATGATGTCATTCAGAACTGTGGAGACAAAAGAGAATACAGCTGAACAAGGAGGGCACATATGGAGCTTTATGCAGAAATGCTCTCAGGGTACAGACAGGAGGAACAGCAGGGCAGAGCCACAGCTGGGTGTCGTGTGCTTGGTGAGATCCACTTCCGGGGGAGAAGTCACCCAGGCATTTTAGTAGGAGACAGCCCTCCCGAGTGGTTTGTGATGGCATTTTCCAGCTAACATTTATGATGACAGTGTGCAAATGGGTTGTGCTTCAGAGGTGACAAGTCACTTTTACATGGTATCTCACTTGATAAAGAGGGAAGTATTTCTTTTTCCTTAAAAGAGACTCCTATAAATATTTTAGTTTAAGTTTATTAAACTTAAATTAATTAAAAACTTAAATTAAAACTAAAAATGAGAAAGAACATAGCTGGGCGTGGTGGTGTATGCCTGTAATCCCAGCACTTGGGAGGCTGAGGCAGGAGTTTGAGAGCAGCCTGGGCTACAAAGTGAGCTCAGAGGGGCTGGGGATTTAGCTCAGCGGCATAAATGCCTGCTTGGCAAATGTGAGGTCATGAGTTCAATCCCCAGTACCAAAAAAAAAAAAAAG